>JBAMHT010029711.1:0-14044 GCA_037177075.1 Craterocephalus fluviatilis | reverse complement strand
ATTTTATTTGAATTTAATTATTTCCAGCTTGTGTTTTAAACCATGTGCTGCAGATATCAGAATCCCTGATTTTACCGATAAAACTCTATATCTAAGTATCAATAGATTAAATCAAGGCTGTATTTGAAACTGGTAGAACAATGTGGGTCTTCAAAGTTATAATTTAAGATGTAGTATGTTTTTTACTTTAATTAATTATTCCTTTTTAACTTTCCCCCCATCAACTCTTGACTTTTATTTACTACATGCCACTAAAATATGATTTCATAAGGGATCTTTTTATTTCCAAATCTGTGTTCAATTTAAAGCCTCAAAGTTAGAATATAAAAGACAAAAAGTCAGTGGTGTGTAATGCAATACCGCATAGTTAATATGAACATAATAAACTGTAAATTCAAAGAATCATAAAGGTGGTGGAATAGACAAATATGTAAATATTAGTATCCATCAAACCTTTCCCAAAATACACTGCCAAATATGATTTGACAAACTCCTCTGCTGATTTATGCTTAAATACACAATATCAGTGTCAAATATATTTCTTTGCTTTCCTTATTGTATTATTTACTGTATTTAGTTCATATTCCTGGTTAAAAATCTTCCAAATGTTTTAAGCTTTAAGATTTAGTTTTAAAAACATCTTTCGTATTTGCCTTTCTTCCATTTTTACACGTTAAACAAAAACTTAAGACAACATTTAAGCTTTGTATTGAATTTACAAGGAGAATTTTTTTATTTTCCACCTACCTGCAGACTCTGCAGGCCTCCGTAGGCCGTGAACAGGGACAGGAACCCGACGGAGACCACCAACACGTTCTTAAAGTTGCGGCTGATCATGGTTAACTTTTTAAAATTAAAAAACTTCAGAGAAACTTCAACTTTTAGAAAGAAAATATGAAACAACGGCAACGCTGAGTGGAGTTTACGTCCTCCCACAGACAGCAGGGAAGTTCCTGTCAGCTGGAACAAGCTCTCTGATATACTCACAAACAGCTGGGAACAAAGTCCAGCCCTCACATATCCAACCTGATATGACTCATTGGAAGGCCCAGTGAGCCTCTTTTCTCCTACTCCCTATTTTTACTGACTCAAGATGTTTTTGGGTGGTTACGTTTCCTTCTCCATTCTGACTTCTGCACAACTTTTTGTCCTCGTTCTCGTTTTATGATTCAGATTTACAGTTATCGTTTCTGCATACACGACAAGTGGCGCAGAGCAAAGGTTTATAGCATTCAGTTTCTGATAGCTGTCTTTTATGGCAGTGCCATCACACAGATTTTACAACATGATAGCTTGTTGTTTCAAAGGAATGCCACAAACAAGAGGACACTGCACTCTGCCTTGTTGTATCAGCTGTATTCACAGGAAAACAAACTCAGAAATGCAATAAACTGTTGTTTAAACCTTGATAGATTTTCAGGGACTGAAGCTTCTGCAGATCGTTTCTAAGTTTTGTCATATTTTGGTTCGCTACCGCAGAAGCTTCTTGTGTTATAACTTAAATAGATTACAATCAAGGTAATGATGACAGATAAAGGCACCAATCAGCTGAAACATCTGTATCCAGAGATAAAAAGTGATCAATGGACATTATCTTTCAAGTTTTCACACTTTTTTTTTGTTTTTTTGTCAGACAGTAATTAGTTTATTAGACACTTTTAGAACTGGCTTCCTGTTTATCAAAGAACTGACCTAAAAACATGCTGTTAGTTTACAAAGCACTGAATGGTTCAGGGCCAAAATATTTTCAGGAACTTCTGGTTTGTTATGAACCAACCAGATCCCTCAGGTTGTCAGGGTCAGGTCTACTTTCAGTTCCCAGAGTCAAAACTAAACACAAAGAGGTAGCGTTCAGTTTATATGCTCCTTAAATGTAGACCAAACTTTATTTTATTGCAAAAAACTGTGTTTGCAGAAAGGTGACGGTCTGCTGGATTTCAGCAGTTTACACCAGAGTTAAAAACTTTTCTGTTTGCAGCCTTTTATGATGAGTGACTTCTTTTTCTTTCTGAGGGTTTCTTTATTTCTTTATTTTTATTATTTGTGATTTAACTTCCATTTTAATTATTTTTAAATGCTTTCTGCACTCTGTTGTAATGTTTCTAGTGTTTGTATGTAAAGCACCTTGAATTGTCCTGTAAATCCAATGTGCTATACAATTAAACTTGCCTTGCCGTGCCTAGAAAAGCGTGATAATTATGGCTGTTAGAGAACAACAAAATGAAACTTTTCTATTCGTACAACAGCCATGTGGGGTGAAGACCAGTCAAAGTAGCTAAAAACTCTGGACCTCTTGCTGAACCCCCACTTCCTGCACAAACACTCACAAAAGAAGCACTGAATTAATGAGGAATAATAACAAGACTGACTTTACAGGGAGTAAATGAAAAGTTGACACCACAGCAGCCTGTTTGGACATCATATTTGTGTTTGCTCTGAGGCGGTCTTGTGTATCTATAAATTATATTTCAGGGTGTTTCTATGTTCAACCACTAAAATAACTGGTCTAACAGGTCTAATTGCTCTATGTTAAAACATGGTGTCCCACAGAGCTCCGTATTGGGACCTCCCCTTTTGTTTTTCCTGGGACATACAAATCCTAAGTTTTGATTTCAAGGTTTTTTCATGTTCGAACAATAGGGCCAATCTCTAAAATAACTGGTCTAACAATGTAGTTTAATAAGAAATTTTCAATGTTAGTTCTCTTTCTGACTCCTTAAAATGATCTTGACTTATCAGACTTTGCCCAAAAAGTCTCATTTAGTGCTGACTCATCACCGTATATCTCAGAGTCTTGATCTGTTCATTGTACAGAGCAGATTAAAATGATAACAACTCGTATCATAAAATGATAACAGCCATGATGATGTTGATAACTTTCATGACATCTGGATTTTAGGGACTGTTTAGTAAATTTCTGTATATGGAGACTGCATAAACAAACCCTCACTTATTACAACAGCAAACAAGATAAAGTATCTATTATTAGCCGTCACCAAAGTCCTGAACTTTCCACTCGAATAGCCTGAGTTTCCACGAGACAAACAGTGACTGTGCTATCAGATATTCAGCTTTATGAACTTCTTACAGGCTGATCCACCCAGCTGTTAGAAAACATTTACTTGGGCTTACAATGGTTTGCTTTGCCAATTCCTTTTACACAGAGCTGATGTTTCTTTTCTTTAAGATTTTCCTGGTTGACTTCTGAACATGGTTAAATTGGCAACACAGGAAATTTATATTCTTTTCAAGGAAAACAAACAAAAAAACCCCTATTACTAAAGATGAACTACGTAACTTTTGAACCTTAAAACTCCATGTTTTTATTTGATGTACAGTGAAATTTATTATATACACTTCTGGAGCTGTTGCTGGTCAGCAGTGTCTTGAGGCTTCAGCTGAATTTCGCTTTATGCACCAAGTGGATATCAACACATTGGCTGTTGTGAATGTGCATCATGGAAGATTCCACGAAGAAATGCGAGAGGCCATTGTCGGAAGAAGAGAGGAAAAGAAAGGAGCTTTGAAGAGAGCTAACATTGGACTGAGTTTGCTGGCCAGACAGATTCAGATTAAGATTCTTTATTATCATTCAAATATAACATCACAGATGCACCTTATAACAAAACTACAATGCTTTATTTGGCCACAATAAAAACGGATATGTACAAAGTATAAGAAATAATAAAAACCAAGTCAGAGAAGTATGCACCATAAATATATAAATATATATCTGTTAGTGCAAAAGAATATCTGCAAACAGTTCTTAGTAAAATACACAAAACATAGGTAGATAAAATAAAAATCTGAGAATTTTTTTAGGTCTGAGAGAGCTCAGAATAAAGGTAGGATGCAGTGATGCTAGGTGGAGCGTCAGAGAAAAACCGGCGAAAGCTTCATAAGAGTTCTTTAAGCTCTATTTTATAGTTTATATATCTTATACACATACTTACTAAATATTCATTGTGATATTATTAATGTTAATTATAATGTTAATCAATTAAGGGCATAGAACTTTAAAAAAGAAATATGGTGATGATAGAAAGTAAAAATGAATGAAGGCTCTAGAAATGAACCTTGGGGAACTTCACATCTCCACACACTGATACACACTATGACTCGGTGTGTTCATGCATTCACTGTTAATGCTCCTTCATTTTAAGCCCTAAATACATAAATATCTCAAATGCACACATGGTTAGTTTTAACATGTCAATATTAATGGTAAATATCTAATTTCAACAAGACGTTAATACTTAAACTCCATAGAGGGGATCTCTGCACATGACTGATTTAGTGTTGGTGTAGTGATTCCTTTTATTTTCACAGGTGTCATAACTATTTTATGTCTGGTTGTTGGTTATGTAAATCTTAGCAGGTAACAGCTGTGATTGGTGCATCTTTCAGCAGCTTGTCTGGGATTGGCTTGTGGATGATGGCTTCGATGTAAAGGCCTTTAGCTGAGAGTAGAAGCATTCATTTTGTAGGAGCCAATCGTGTTTCATATCATCAAGAAGAAATAGTGATACCTGACAGGTGTTCATCCGGAAAAAGAAACAAGTTTGTCACTGCACCACCATTTACTTATTTAATCACCGACATTATAGTAAAGGGTGTTTCAAGTATACATACCGAGAAGTGGTGCAAGCATTGGCTTAGCCTAGTCAAAACTGTTTTCTATAGTCATAAGGAACAATATCGGCATATTGAAGCTGGATTTCCCGAACTTCAAGCTAATTTGGCTCGAAAAATTGAGAAACTGAGGAAGTGGAACGTGACAGGTCAGCTGTCACAAACCAAGCTGTCACTTCTGACTCAGTAAGCCCCGCTAACAGGAAGTAGGCCGCGTCAGATCGCTGGAGGAGGACGCAGCCACGCCAAAGGGGAGGACGCAGACAAATGACCGCGCTGATGGAGATGCAGCTGCCGGATTGCGCAACAGGATCGGCGTCTGCTGAAGGCCTGCTGGCTTACAGGAGATACAGAATCAGATCAGGACTGTGGGGGCTCCCGTGTTTGGTTGAAAAGAGATTCATTTCATCTGTTAAAAGGTATGTACAACGCCACTCTCGATACTCTGCCTGCAAACTTTGTGCGAAGCGCGTGATTCCCCTGCAGCAGATTGCTGCAGCGGATGAACAAATTCTAAACTTTCTGTGACTGATTTTCTTTTTCAAATTAGTTTTCTCTACTTCTCGTTGATAATAACGTGCTTAACTGCGCGAGGTGTCGCTGAACTCGCTGCGATTAACTTGAGAACCGACAGAAGGTTTGTGAAGAAGTTGTCAGAGTTGTTGAATCCGTTTGATTTGAATCAGGTGTATGGGAGGAGAAGGACACCGGAAACAGTTCAACAGAAATAAAAATAAAAGATTTTTCTTCCTGATGGTACAGTCTGCTAGTTGTTTTGGTCCTGGTCCAACATGAAGTAATTTCTAACTTCCGTTAGAGTTCAGTGTTTCCACATCTCTGTATTTAAATCACATTGTTCCACCTTCATGTCTGTCTTTGAGACTTGAAATACAAGTAGTTTTCATGTTATAACAATTTGTCCGTAGTATTTTGGTTAGACACAAGAAAATATCTTCATCTACAGGTGTGACCACCTGGACTTCAGTTTACCTTTCATTACATTCACTGACCAGCAGAGGGCGGCAGAGTCCATGAATGAGCATGAAATCCTTTCTAGAATAGTGTTCCCTTATCCTGCAGCTCATTTACCATGCGGTTGCAACTTTTATGTGTTTAGTTTGCAGAGATGGTTATAACAAGGCATTGCTGCCCACTGTTTTTTATTTTTATTTTTTTACTTTACAATAATTAGTTTTTATTTCCTTTATAGAAGCAGAACTTTCACTTTATGGAGGTTGTCCTGAGTTTCTTTTATCAAACAAAGGTAGTCACCTTTGCATTTTCGTACATATACACAAACAAGGGAGAGTTTACCTTTTTATGCTGTACATTTTTGGTATTTGAATGTTTTGTATGAAGCTTCCTCTAAGACTGTTTCTCAATCTGGGTATACAACCCCACAGTATTTTATGATCCGTTTTATTTTTCTGCTTTTAACTTTTTTAGATGTAATTTTAGTTAATTATAGTTTTACTAAAAACTATTTGTATGACTCATCCCACCTTAGTCCATGATAAACATTTTCTGTGCTGAGGAAACATCGTTTTATATTTGGATCATCAGTTATATTCCTGTTTATTTTTTTATTTTCCAACAAGTCCTCAGGAGCTTCTCTACCAGCACACCAGAGTCTTCAAACTTTATAAAATATATTCTGTTCCTTTCAACAAAGGATATGAAATATTAAACATCAGTAATTTTTCATGAGTTTTAACAAGTTCCTGCTTTGAGGCTCAGCTGGGGCCTCAGTGACGATGAGGATTCTGCTTGTTCTTCCTGAGCATGCATGGGTTTTCTCTGACTTCCTCCCACAGTCCAAAAACATGCTTGTTAGCTTCGTTTGTGTTTCCCAGGCGTGAGTGGGTGTTTGTCTCTCTGTTGGCCGTGTCATGTGCAGCTTGCTGAGTAACTTATCCCAGACTAGGCAAGACATCGGCCTGTCCCAGTATAAACTTGCATATTTTGTCTGTTCATTCAAAGGGACATGCAGAGAGATTTGCTCTCCTTGATGTCCAGCCACATGACTGGTGTTAACAAAAATACTTTTTTTCTGTTTTCAGATCTGCCTTGATTAGCATTCAACAAATTATATGCCTCAGCTACTTCTCCATTTCTTCAATCTGCAACAAATATTGAGTTTGTGGGAAATCAAGATACTATGAATCTAATGAGCAAAATAATCTTTCTCTTTGTGATTACACCCTAAGAAGCCCTTAATTGAGCTGGTACTGGAAAAAAAAGTGAATTTGAATGAAATCATTGACCATTTCAAGACATCTGGACCAGCTGAGACAGTCTTATTAAAAGATTTCATGGTTTGAGAGTCACTTCCTGTATAAGGAGGAACTTCCTGTGTCAGTTTTATACATTTAAATTAGTGCAAGATGGTTTTGTGGACCAGAATGAGGTTTTTATAAACAAAGTTCACCAGATAACGCAGGGACGACTCAAATGACCATGGATCAAGTAAAAGAGAGTGAAATGTAAACTCTGTGTCAGACAGAATGTGATGCATTCAAGGTAGCTCGGAAATCACAACTGTCACAATATACAAACATCTACAACGTTAAAAACTAAAAACTAATACCAATTTATTTGTTTATCTGTTTAAAATCTATGTTGGCTTCCTAACACGAGTATCAGCCTATATCATGACAACTATCCTGTTAGAAAATGCAACAAAAATAAAGTAGATGAAATATAAATAACTATTATGCAATTTAAAATGCGATTAATCTTGAGTTAACCCGGGACCCTCGTGATATTAATCATTAAAAAAAATTATATTGTCTTATTTTGTCTTTTCTCCTGGCTTGTGAATTTCTAACCTTTCATTTTTTTTCACCCAAATTACCATAAGCTCACACATTTTTCAGAAATCCATCTCCTTTGACCTGGTACAATGCGCATCTGGCCAGTTGTAGACTTTCCCTCAAGTCTCCCACAGTCACCAGTCTAACCTGTCACTCAAACTGCAGTCAGCCAATCAGCACGTCCTCCAGCCACTCCCACCTGCTGGCAGCCGGATGGCGGCTGCTGCTCGGTGGATTTGAATTACAGCCACTTTTACCTCTACTTGATCCTATTATCTGTTCTGTGTTTTTGAACGTCTGCCTGTTTACAACCTGCAGTGTGCTTGGCTTACTCTTCGTATTTGGGTCACCCACCCTGCGCTCCTCCCGAGCAGTTTAATGTAGCTCCAACCCAACACACCACGCTGATAAATGTTTACACAACTCCAATGCCAGAACAGTTGGGATGCTTTGTAACGTGTAAATAAAACAAACTGTAATTACTTGTAAATCCCACATATTTATTCATATAAGAATATAAATGGAAGAACATTCATGAAAAATATGAGCTCTTTTTGAACCTGAAGGCAGCAAAAATCATCAAAAAATTATCTTCTTTTAACGAGTGTCTGAAAAGTAATAAGAGCCGCTGCTGGCGTTTTAGGAGAGGAAAGTTGTCCCATTCTAGTCCGATTCAGGATTCTAGCAGCTTGACAGTCCTGGACCTTCATCATGATGCTCCAGATGTTTACTGTAGGACTGGCTGCAGGCCAGTTCTCCTGTTGTGATGGATGCAGTCTGTGGTTCAGCATTGTCTTGCTGAAACCTGCCAGGCCTTCCCTGGAAGAGCAGATGTTGCTCTAAAACCTCCATGAAGGTGTGGAAACTGCTTACTCTGTAGGCACTAATGCAACCCTGACCATCAGAGATGCTGGCTTTTTAGCTGACGATCGTTTGGAAATTTCGATCAATCTGAACGCTGAACCATTTTAAATGAGCTTTGGTCCGGAGAAGATGATCATTTGTCTGGATTTTGCACACATGGCTTCTTCTACTCTCGGTGGCTCTTTAACCTGGGTTTGTAGAATTCATCCAGTGGTTTCCAGCAGAGAATCATGTTTGTTTTTTATCGCAGTGCTGCCATCCTGTATCCTGGTCCCTAGCACACAGAGATTCCTTCTGAATCAGTATCATACACTGTTGACGGTGGATCTTCAAATTCTTCAGAACATTTTTCATCCGCACATTTTAGACCCAGTTTTTCTCAGATTGGTCAACTTTTGTCCATTTTCTCCTTCTATTCATGTTACAAACCTGTTGCTATTTGAAACTAAATAGCTTTTAATTCTTCTCCAGTTTCTTTTATTTTTACCAATTACTTGTCAGAATAGCACAAATTCTCCCAGTTCCAACTTTTTTGAGATGAAGTAATTTTATTTTCTTCCATGAAATGATGAAATGTCTCAGATTCAACATCTGATTTTTATGTTCTGTTGGAAATAAATTATAAGTTTATGAGAGTTCATGCAACAGGCCTCTGTTTTTATTTACTTCTTAGTGTCCCAACTCTTTTTTGGAACTGCGGTTGTAGATTAATACAAGAACAGTGATAATGGAGCACATACAGTTAGTTTCCTCACTGATAAGACGTTTGCGTTTTTTACTTTAGATGTAAACTATCAGAGATAAGTTTCCTGTGGTGATAGTTTAACTTTAAGCTGTCGGATAATAAATCAGTTTACTGATGTAAGACTGATTCAAAGCGTTTCATGCATTGAATCTGTGCAGCTTTCCTTGCGTCATCCTCTAAAATTCTTATCAGCCGTCTGTGTTGCGAAACATTCAGCCTCAGAACAGAGCAGGATGTACCAGCACACAGACAAGATTTATTATGACATAAAGAGTAATATCTGTAAAGTCTCCTCACCAAATTTCTGCTTTCTGCCTCATTCTGCCAGCGTGGGAACTTCCTGTTGGTGAAGGATACTAAACATTTTTCCTGCTGAATTCTTTGTTGAGGGCAGCAAAAATAATTGAAAACAGATTGTGTGGAATAGTGATGAGCATTTAACCTCGGCTAGGTTAATTAGACCAGATAAAGTTGTTTGGGAGTTTATCCTGTATAAAATGGTCTTGTTTCGTTTTTATTTGCAGGTGTTGACAGCTATATTATAACAGTAGATTTGTATGATTCACATCTTAAATGATTTATTCATTGTAGACTTTTCTTCCAATCCCACAGTTCATGCTCTGTGTGGAAAAAAAGCTGTTTTTATACTATCTCTTTAAAGCCCTGCTCTCTAAAAGCCTCTTTATTCTCATTGGTCGGATTATGGAAACCTGCAGCACCCAGTGCTTGTTAGCTTTAATGGCTGTTTTCTAGGCATTGTCTATAAAAATGATTTCCCCCTTTGTTTACAGTATATGAAATAATAATTCTGCAGCAACACTAAAAAAACAGATTCACACCCATCATGTTTTCCACCAAGTTCTAGAAGAGTAATAATGGATGTAATTAAATTAATTATCACACAGTGGTTAACTCAGGCTGTTAACTAAGGAGATGTGAAATTGAAAATTTATAATTGTATCTAAATCTAAACAAAGTTGAAGCGTAACAAGTTTTTTGACTCAGTCTGCCTTCCTGGACTTTTTGGCAACCTCCGGGAACGACTTAATAAAAGTTGGGCTGGAGAGTCGGGTATAAGAACGCTGACTGTTTCCACACTTTATTTTTACTGATTCACTCATTTATCAAGTCGGAGGCTTTTAAGGTGCATGTTAGAGTTAACCAAGTTAATATAAAGTTAATATGATTAAAGAAACCTGCTGCCACAGTGATGCTGAATGAGGGTTATAATTAGGATCTTACACGAGTCTGTGCCTCTTTTTTAGGCCTATAATGACATAAGTATATTTCTACAACCACAAAGTCTATTTAAAAACTTTTGGAGTCACAAACTGATGAATGAATGTATATAAACATTTGATCGTGGCCAGAAAGGCCGTTAGCGTGGATGTTTACGTCAATTTGCCACAGGACACACGTAGCTGCACATGAAGCTTACGTCACCAAATATGAATTTTGTATGAACGAATCATTTTAAATTATTATCATTGTAAAGTGCTTAAGCTGCCTTTTTTTTTTTTAAAGCGCTTTATAAATCTAATCCAGTATTAAATATGTATAGGGCCTATGATTATTAGCCTCTTTGCGCTTTAGAAACATTAAAATGTCCAGATTTACATTTCAGGGACAGGATACAATCCACCCAACTTTTCTCAAAGCTGAGTCGTAATTTGTTTTAAGTTCCTTTTTTTATTAGACTAAAATGTTTCAGTGGAATCATCTCTGGTGAGATTTCTCTCCAGAAAAAAAGAGATTCATCAAACATATGCAAAGTTGAACTGTTTTAAGCAGAATAAATAGCTTATCCACACCCACTCCTTATTTTAGTTAACTCTGATTTCATGATATTTATTCAGTGGACAAAAGAAAATATGGCACAGTCCACATAACTGTACTGCACATACAGCTGTTTTTGCGTTTGACATTCCTTTTTAATGATCACATTTAAAGTCATGCTAACACAACAAAAGACAGCTGACTGCAATTAAATCCAGATCTGCTGGCCTAATTTTTACATACTGTGGCTGCTTTCTCCTTCATGGCTGTTTACTGTGTGACCATCAGAACGGCCTTGTTTTAATCAAGCTCAACTTCTCTGAGAACTTCTGGAGCCCCAACCACAGCCGCTGCCACCTCAAACCAATCTACACCCTTAAATCTAACAATTAAATGCACTTTTTAAAGGCCCTGCTGTGTGACTGTAAACAAATATATGTCCTCACAGAATAACCAGCACAACTGGGCCCTGAGGTAAAGAATTATAGGTATTAGTGGCAGACAGAAAGGTATGTCTGCACTCAGATATGAGCTGAAAGCTCTGTGAGCAGAACAGCTCAGGGCTCTTTAATAACACATTTCACTCAAAGTGTATGTCTGGAAGGAAGCTAGATAATCCATTTTGGCCACCAGAGGACTCTTTCGCACACAAAATATAGCAGCATGTGTGAAAATTTCCAGTTTCACCTGCTTCTATAAAGTAGTTTTACTGTAGAATTGCTGCAAATAACATGATATATAAGTACATTTCATGTCTTCTTTTATTGTTTGTGTGTGAAGATTATTACAAAGCTGGATTTGTCTCATGGTTATCGTTTTGAACCGGGGGAGAAGACAGCCAAGGGGAACTTGGAGCCATGTTTTTGTATAAAATTAGAGCTGCAGTTTGCAGGATGCAATGACATAAGGTTTCAGACTTTAACCTTTTTATAGCTCTGACTTGTTTTGTTGACATCCATTTTGCATGTTCTTGGTGCTGTCATTGCTTTGTAGCATCCTGAGCCTGAGAAACTGTACTTCAGTTTTTTTCCATCCTAGAGCATCACTTTACATCACTTTACAGCTATGCTCTGCATATTTGCCCAATAAGCCTTAGATTTGGGTGCAAAGTGTAAAAATCCTTCAAAGTTCAGTGGGACTTTATTCAACTTTTTGTGCTGGTTATCTATGGTTTAGATGAGCATCCTGGTGCATACGATATCAAGTGGACTCACTAGCTTCACTCATTAAAGATGGCTGCCGATTCCCAGATCTGACTTCCGACCACAGAGCCAGATGGAACACACGGTTACATTATGCTGTCTAGTGGTGAAAGGCAGCCATATTTGTAGTTCTTTTCTGTTTTCCATGGAGGGGGTGCTGTCAGTAGAAAGTTTCGTCACAGCTGGAGAATTCCTGTTGGTGGAGTTTCACTACAAAGAAAACTCATCAAATTTCATTAAATCCCCTGCTGAAGGTTGTTGAGCTGAAACTTGTTGTTTTGACCTTTAAAGGGGCTAAAAGCGAACTTAGTTGTTTTTACTCTGAACAAATTAAAAAATCTTTTTGTGAAGAACCGGGTGTGTATTTTCATCTGGAGTAGAGCGCGACGTCACACAGCGCCTCTGTGTGTTGATCTCCAGCTCTGTGTTTACTAGCCGGCCCGGCCGCGCGTGCATGTACGTCCATGTACGAACACACGCACACACGCACACGCGCCCCCGTCTTTATAAAGAGCCGCCACAGGGCGGAGTTACGGCGCAGCGCGCGCATTCGAGATGGTAGAGACGGCCCCAGTTCAAACTCTAAATCCAAGATGGCTGTCCTGTGCATTAGCATAAAGGTTGTACTTCCTGTGAGGATTATGTCCGTCTTGTCTTTATCACAAACAGCACTTTAGTTGACCATTGTTTTTAAACGTGCTTCATAAATAAATGTTGATTGATTTGCAGTGCTGTGACTGTTAACATGCCCTCTTGCAGTTTGGATGTGCAAAGCTAACGCAGACGAAGGAGATGGGGTGATGTAGTGCTTCAGAACTCGGCTGGGTTTGATAAGGGCTGCTCACTACCATACGCCATGGCAAAAGAGCGAATTCCCTCATAGAGCACTCCGTACTGTAGCACAGTCCGCTATTTGCTAAGATAATAGCAACATGGTCTGTGTTTTTGTTTTTACAAGTTGTAAAAATAGAACATAGCCAAGCGATTTACACTACGAAGTGAATTTTGCCCTTTTGTCATGGCGCATGGTGAATGTACTTTGTAAACTAACAGCAGGAATTTGAAGACGATTCTTTGACTTGACAAAGATGGGACTTGCACAAGATCCCAGTAACAATCGATGCAGAAATATAATATATAATAAATAAATATATAATAAATAAATAATAATAATAAATAATAAACAAATAAATAATAAGATAAAAGTGAATCTATTTTGATTAATAAAAGTTCAGAAGTTTTTTCTGCAAACTTTACAGAAGAGACAGAGTTAGTTTCTCTAGCTGCACTAGCTGAAGGATTCTGGATGGTCGCTAGGTGCTTGACTGTCAATCGCACTCAGGAATATCACACCCCAGGAAAATCAGACACGATGTCATCTGCAAACATCCAACAATCGCGCCTTTGCTGGCTTTGATCGTAAAAGGGAGATCAGGACAAAAATCGGCCAAATTACCCTGTAGCTTGTCCAATCCTTTAGTCAGTTCACACAGTGCCACACCTTTTGCATAGCAGGGATGTGTATTTCAAGCAAAAATGCTATTCAAAAATCTACCGTTGTAAATTTACGAATTTCGAATATGGTCCATGAACGTGTTCATGAACCTTTCTCTTTGATTGGTGAAGACCAGTCTTTCTTAACTTTAGAGGACGTACCAGCTGGCTCTACTCTGCACAGGTAAACATGCATAGCAGGGTTTTTCCTGGTTCAAACTGGGGCAGGGGTGGCATCATCCCATCCACCACGTGCAGACACATGCATGTATTCTGTGCATTAAAATGACTCACTTTTTTACAAGCAACATACTTTTTAATTAAGAGTTCTAATAAGTTGAAGCATTCTTCTATTACAACATTTATACAAAAATAAGCTGCCTACTTTAAATAAAAAATGTATCTACATTTATCAAGACATCTCACAACCAGAGAGGGAGCATTTCAGCCTCCTAATTTTCCCATGTCATCACCACCACTAATTATAGAATTATTACCTCATAACTGCCTGTTACGTT
>JBAMHT010027798.1:0-14116 GCA_037177075.1 Craterocephalus fluviatilis | reverse complement strand
AAGTATTAAAAGTTGATAAATTGATTGTGGGAAAATTAAGGCCCTTAAAAAGTATTAAAAAGTCTTAATTGTGATTTCATGAGGTATTAAATTTAGTTGGTGTTCGAGTTCTGTCCAAATAGTGCAAAAGGAATCCAGGATTATTTTTTCCACTTGTCATGATAAATAAAAACAAAGGCGGCATGCTCCGCTTGTTAAATAGTGTCGGCGTCGCGCCCTGAGTCGCGCACAGATCCGCGACGTCATGCATATTGTGATAGCGAACATCATCGTCCTGGCGCGAAACGGTCCGATAATGAAGACAAAATACTTTTGGACTCCCGGGTAGAGTTGAACAATGGTAAACAATTACTCAAGCCTAATTCTGAGAACAACGGAAAGGCCGAGGTTAGCTTAGCTTAGGTTTGCTTTAGGACCAGACCGCGTTAGCAGCAGCAGCTGGGACACCACAGACACACCACGTCCAGGCTGCACTACAGCTGAACTAGCAACAGAGTTACGACAGCGAGCCCCGCCCCTCCTCTGCCCACAGGTATATTTCAGTAAACCTGTATTTGGATTAGATAATTCTTTCCAGCTTTATTCTTTTCCAGATTGTCTGTAGTCTGTTGTAAAGCGGGCGTCGTACCCGAATGGGTGATCAGGTGTTTTAACATCCACAACACCCTCACCTTCCCTGCTTAAAAAAAAATAATACAATTTTTGCATAAACTTGTCTGATAGTCACTTTGCTCCTCTGCAGCGTTGCCTCATCTCCTGTTCCTGTGAATCATGACATTATTGATCAGCTGATCTGTCGCTAGCACTGACTCTTTTGCGTTTTTTAATGTTGTTTTTAAATCATTCAGCTAAGGAGGGAACTAGCTATCCCTCCCTAATACTTAATACTAAAGCTATTCAGGGGAAGATCTAAAAAAAAGTTTTGATGGGGGCCAGAGATGGGAACTGACCAGGAAAAGAGGGCAAAAATTAGACATTTTAAAAGGTCTAAATTTAATGAAATATTTAACTGACAGCCAAAGTGGTCATCTGATGTAAAAAAGGTGATGGAAAAATCTTATGTGATCATATATTTTATAAGTTGTTTACATTGGGTGATGCTGCACTGAATGACTGCTGCACAAATGCTTCAATGATGAGGAAAATGTTTTTAGCCAAATCATCCATTTTATCAGTTTTTTCATAATTATCATCAGCTTTTTAACCCTATCTTACACATTTGGTGGTATTATGACAGATACAATCACCATGGAGACGCTTGGTGAAATGATGCTTTTATAAATGTTGCATTATGACCTAGAGGAGGGATACTTGGTTTGGTCCAAGGGGGCCGTGATCAAGCAAAAGACGAGATACTGATCACATCTTGCGGTGGCGATGAGGTCTTAAAAGTTTTTTTGGAAAGTGTTTAAAAAGTCTTAAAAAGATATTGAAATTAACTTCAGGATTCCTGCATATACCCTGATAATGTATATATACTTACTGATACATAAACATATGTGTGTGTGTTTGTGTTTGTATGTGTGTCTATAAACATGAGCTAAAGCTTTGCTATCCAACAGTGATGAAGATGATGATCTGGCAGCAGCAATTTTTGAATCGCTGCAGGTTGGTTTTACTGTCTTAACATTTACCCATAACTATTTCAGATTTGACAATTTACTCTTAACTTTGTATAAATCAATGGACTTCTTTTTGATTGTTGCTAACATGGGTCAAGCTAACAATCAGTTTTACATTTTGGCAGATGTATCAAGATCTCTAACATATTTTGTTAAAAATTCGAAACCTAACGAAAAACAACTTTCAGATTTTGGTTTTTATTTTTTTTTTCATAGAGCTCACAAGCAGTGGAAGGGTCAACTGGTGGATGTACTCTTGCCCCCCATGAAGAGTGAGTAGCTACATAAAGCAGATTTGAAAGATGTAGCCACTTTTTGTGGGACATTAAAAGTGTGTGTCCTGCACAATGGTAGCATTTCCACAGTCACCCCAGTGCAAGACGTTTGCCGGTTTTGAACCTCACCCTGACATTCCTGTGATGATTTCACATTTTATCTCCAGGAACTCTTCCTTCCACAATCCAGAAATATGAGTAATTATTTTGACTTTATTCTGTTTCCTTTATTAACATTTTAATTCTACTTCTTCTGAATTGTATTAATAGTGTCTACCTTTTTTAAAAATGGTTTTACTTGTGGGTTACTCCATGCATGAAAAGCTCTTAACAAATATGTGCATCTAGCCTAGAAGGGCTGTGATGTTGGCAAACGTGGAAATAGCCTGTACTGGGCCCAGAAAGCTCAGATGTGGCTGAAGACAGGGTAGAAAACTGTAATCAGGCTAACATGGTAGTAAGGTCTGACAGCTCTGTCTTCTGTGGAATCAGCTGGTGTTTAAATAAATATCACAATCCTCTACAACCCATGAGCAGTAATAATGTTAGTGTGAAAGACCTGAAATATGAACATAGCAGAAGCTCTGTGACGGAGCGGTTAGCAGTTAGTGTTAGCTTCTTGAGGTCCCCCTGCTCCTCTGGCTGCATCGCTACAGACAGATTGCTCTACAACACATTGAAACTGTTGTAATAAGATGTTAGTGTGAGTGTGTGTTTTAGTGTTGTTTCCAAACCAACGCTATTAGTGTCAGGTCAGTTGTAATGCAGGGTGGTAGGTCTGATTAGCCTCCTGTGTCGGAGCGCGCTGTCTTTGAATGCTCATGCGTGTGCGTTGATGCACGTTCCCAGTACTGAACCTCTTGTCAGGCACATGAGATCTGAGCATCATGTATTCTTTTTAGGGGATCAGCAGCTATCATAGTTTCTGTGTAAGGGATATTTACATTGGCTAAATGGTGTGGAAGCTCCCAAACTGCTATAAAACCAACATTATCCAGCAGAATAGACTGGATTTCTTTACCTGTTTAGCAGGACAGTTTTAAATTATGTTGCGCATTATTAATACTAATGCTGCCAGTGTGACACAAGATGGCTTTATGTTTTTTAATTATATTCCTGATAAAAGTGTATGAGGCAGTTGGAGCCAAATTATTGTTTAATGTGTTGATGGATTTATATTGTTTTGTAGTTTGTTGTTATTTTTCTAATTGATTAGTTATGAGATATAATTTGAAATATTATGATTTGAATTATGAGTTAAACTAATAACTGAAGTAATTAATTGTTTATTTTGGTTGTTTACTGTGTGATTGATGCCGTTTCTCATCTCCGCCCCCTCTTTATGGGCAGGCGACTGCAGCACCTGTGCTATATTAGTGTTTTCTACTGGGGCCGGGTGAGTTCTCGGTTTCAGGCGCGCAGCCATACAGTTTTAGACCACGGCCAGTGTTGATTTTTTGTTTGTTTGAAAAGAAAGAAAGATATCTGCCTGTTACGTCATGGTGCGGTAAGAAACCCTCACACCTTTGGAAAATTATTGCAAAAAAGAGGAATTCCTAAGTTATTCTTTGGACAATAAAAGTACTGAACCAGAGGAAAGAAGTTTTGGGCTATGATCATTTTTACGAACTGAACAGCGCTGGAGCGCGCCGAAATTGGATGCATGTCAGCCCAGAGCAAGGAGCGTCTTTAAAAGAAAAGATCACGCTTATAGAGGCTATTTATTTCTTTCCATGTTTAGTTAACTTATAACACTGTAATTGTTGTTGAATGACAAGTAGAAATGACGAACAGCATTTAAACTAAATGTTGGGGTTTTTATAATTCATCAAAAGCTCAAGTAAAGAGTTAAATTTTTACTTCCCATGAAAATTGGTTCTAAATATCAATTTTCGGCCTGCGTGATTACCAATAATCAGAATTGGTATGAGGACCTTGAAAAAATGACATTGGTTAAAGTCTGTTTTCATTAGTTACTAAAAAGATAAATGTCTCCAGGTATTTATTGTGGATTTTTTTTAGTAATATATTTTTCTTTACAACCGAGTTTCAATAAACAAATGTATGTAAAGGTTACAAATAGTGCATTTGATTTTAAATAATCCCCCAGCTGGCTACTGACATTTTATGACTGGCTTGTCTGTGTCTCTGTTGAAAGCCCTGTAAATACCTGACGCAATTTACGCTGTGGAACTGGAGCGTCCAATGACATGGCTGCAGCTTAAAATGAGCCATTTTATTCTCGATTACCTCTAAGATTGCCGTGAGATTAATCTGTCATAAATAATAATCTATGCATAGCACTAATATTTATGCATCCTAAGTATTTTAGCAAACTAATCTCAAGATGTTTTTTTTCAGATCTCCAGTGGACATTACAGATGATGGAAACATTGAATTTGAGAAAGAGAGCGAGTAAGTTGAAGGACAGTGTTTATATTACGTGCAAGGTAATCAGCTATGTTTACCTTCCAAAAGATGAAAGTATGAACTTGTTAAACTTTTTAACTGCTTTTGTATAAGTATCAATAGTTGCTGAAACTTGTTGAAAGCAAGGTATATTTACCCTTAATCAATTGGTTTTGGATAATTTCCTTCATGCAAGCACTTCCATATGTTTGTACATTTGTCTGATTATGTTCATCCAGTAATTTTACATTCCTTTGCAGACTAGTGATTTTGCTGTCAAGTGAAGACGATACAGCTACCACTGACAGAACAGCTGAGTAAGACATTTGCATTATTTTACCCTTTTATAGTTATGATGTAATAGTTTCAGCAGTTTGTTCACTATCTTGTCAGCAATCAAAGTGACTTTATGATTACACTTGGGGCTGGATCTAGCAAAGGTTGCGTGGGTCAAAATGTGTACAAATGTGACAATACACACCCAATTAGGTTAAAGCTGAATAAATAAAAAGACATGCTTCAGATTACACCTCTTAAAAAAACAGAATACCACATGCAATTTATGTTACATATTTGCTTTGGATGAAAATGCATTCTGGGCGTTTCTGCCAGAACAATGAAAAAAATACTGGGAGGAGTAGATGCAAATAAATCAGTTTGCATGTGCAATGTGATTTATTAAAAGTAAGGGCTGCTGTGCCTGCAATGCCCCCCATTGTCATCCTAATAAACTCAAAATGGTTGTGCTGCCAGAGGCAAATATTCCAAAAGAAAAGGACTTCTAAAGTTGGGAAATCTTGATCCGCAAATTTCATTTGGCTATTTCTTTTCAGGTATTTTTGTATTTTCTCTTTCTTAGATATCAGTTAATTGCAGTTCTTAATTTAATCACTGATTGGATTCTAATGCTACCTTTATGTGCTATCGTATTTAATTCAAGTGGCTATCATATAAATCAGATTATGTTAAATCATTTAATTAATTAAAAATGGACCACAAGCTGCACCGCATTTTGATGGCTGCTTGATGTCGGACACAAATTGAAATATTCTTCATATCTCAAACACCAAATCTGCAGAAATTCTAATTTTTGCAGCACCAATGAACAAGATAATTTTAAGTTCATTTTTACTACAATGGGAGGCTGTGAACCATAAGATGTGATGTATATTTTTTGCAGAAAAAGATAGAAAACATGAACTGGGTCTGCAGTAGGCAGGCTCTGATGTGGGCAAGAGGTGGCTCACAGTAGACCACACCCAGTGCCCATCTTGGGAGAAACTCCCTCTGCTGGCAAATTATGGCTATTACACTTAAGCTGGGTTTATACTAAGCAGGCTCTCTGTGTGTATAATATTCCAGCGTAGGGAAACGCGCTGGGTCGCAGGTTTTTTTTCTGGCTGCTCTACAGGCTGTAACCGGTCAATAAACTCCACCACGTTTTTTCAGTGCTTCGACATAAAATTTTACAATCTTTTGATTACATGCAGTGATCAGTTCTAAGGAGCAGCTGTTAGATGAGCCGCACAGTCTGATAATTTTTGTGCCACAAATCACCAGCGTGGAGCAGGATCAGCGATGTAAGCCATTGTCAGATCTGTAAAAGTGCAGTTTTAGTTCACTTTTACCCGCGGTTTAAAGGTAGTCAGATATCCGGAAACTGGTATCACAATCTGACCAATCACAAGTGAGAACTTCCGCGTCTCTGTGTCCGCGTAGCGGCTGCAGTCAGGTCTGAAAGAGGAGCGCGTCGAACCTCTGCGGACCTACGCAGAGGCCACACCGTTACCCCCGTGACGCAGACCGCGCGAGTATAAACCCACCTTACAATCACAAACTCAAAATCTGTGTTTTATTTTGATTTTAATTTTTTTATTATTAATTATATAAAGTTATAGTATTTAACTCATTCAATGATATCTCCAATTCCACGAGGTCAGTTTTATTTTGTGCTTTACTCTCTCCAAACTGCTGAGCTCCACATAACATGCCAAATTCTGGGTTGCACGGGCAAATTACCACACACAAATAAGGACCTTGATAGAGCAGGCCCCCGGTGTATGAACATTCTGAATTAGAATGATTATTTTTTTTCTTGCAGGCCAGATTTGAATTCAATCTTAAAAAACATTTGTGACAACCTGGACAGAGGAATGCCACCACTCTCAAACAGTGTCAATGTGACAAGGGACTCTGTGTTGGAGAGTGCATTTCGAACTTTCAGAAGGCAAAGATTCTCTCCACGCCATAGGCTCAATGTAAACTTTGTTGATATTGATGGAGCCACAGAGGGAGCTGTCGATGATGGGGGCCCCAGCAGAGAGTTTCTAAGGTTACTGGTTTTAGCAGTCAGAGACAGCATTTACTTCAGTGGCCCAGATGACGGAAAAAACTTGGCTTTGGTATCCCGTGGTATGTATTCACTTGTTAAGTGTACTGGTTTTGAGTGGCAGAGTGAAAGCTGTTAATCTTTTTAATGATTTTCACTCTTCAGGTCTTGAAACAGAGGATTATAAAATAATTGGACGGATGCTTGCTGTCGCAGTTGTTCACGGGGGTGTGAGGCCATCTTTTCTTTCAGAGCGACTATACAGCAGCATTGCACTTCGCCCAACTCCCCCAGCCAAAATTGAAGAAGTGGATGACTGGGATTTGAGGGACAAGTTACAAAAGGTAAGAAACCATTTGCAAGGGATTAGTGGGGATCATAGTTTTTCTAAAAGATTGTTACTTCCTTTACAGATTTTATTTTTTATTCTAATTATTTAGAATCATTTCTTTTTCTTTTTAATACATTTAATTCACATTCAGAAATTGACTAAAAAGCATGCCTGCTATGTAGCACTGCCCTTTTATAGTTATGTTAGTCTTAAGGTTTTCAAATGTTTGATCGGTGTTCTTTCACTGTTATGTAGATAATGGACGCAGAAACGCTGGAAGATGCGCGCAGTGCGGTTATGGAGGCCTCAGGTTCTTTGGGGTTGCTCGGTTGTCATGGATTTCTAAACAGAATGGAGCAAAAATCTGATCTCGTCCAAGAAGCTGTCCAAGCCTACGTGGGGGGCCGAACTCAAAAAGCCCTGGAACAGTAAGTTAATGCAAAGTCTCTTGTCTTGCATATTTTTAGATGTGAGTAAGGAGATATAAACCCTGGAACTGACTTGAACACTGTACATTATAGACATGAATCATGGCTTGGTCATTATAGTCATAAGAAACTAGGCTGCATTTCAGACTTTGACAAAAGCAGACCTGTCTCATGTGCCTTTAGAAATTGACGTTACCCAGGATTCTGTTTATTCTTTTTAATGATCATTGTTGCTCATACTTGGATTCAATGAATGACTTTTTATATCTGGTGTTTCTTTTCTGTTCTGCCATTTTGTATGTAGATTGTGGTTATTTCAATCTAGAAGAAACTCAGAGTAGCTCAAACAGAATATAAATGGGCTTGAGTTTTCTTTAGGTTTTAGCTTCATCAGAAATGGAAACAGTTCTCTCTCTCTACTGCTTAATCCAATTTAGATCGCAGGTGAGCTATTCAGTTCAGAAAACTTAATCCCCGTGAGGGGCAATTTGTTGTGCAGCCAGCAGAAAACATGGAGCAACATGACATCAATGTTTATAATAATAAAAACACAGCAATCGCACATGCTAATGATCGTCTCGGACTATCAAGCCAGTGGATGCAGGAAGAAATCAGTTACTGAGTACTTTTGTCCGCCACTGTGGTACTGCGTACAGGCGACCCGAGGGCAGCTGGTTTTGTTAATGGGAGAGCGGGTGGGTTGGGTCAGCCAGGACATCTCGCGCTGACCTTATCACTCTGGTCCTGTACAGGACAGAGATTTCCTCGAGGCCAACTCCTGCTATCTTGCTGCATCTTTTAATTATGCTGTTCAATGTGTTTTTGTCCTTCTAAAGCATCTTCATAAAAGTTATATCCACGTTAAAAGTTCTCAATTTCTGGTTAAAAATATATATTCACCGGTGAGCCATCGCGCAGACAGCATCAGTGTTTGGCTTGAATGTTAGTTTTTCATCGATGATGGTGTCCACGTATTTGTACTGTAAAATCAACCAATATTTATTTAGTTTTAAATAAGCTGGAGCCTATTACAGTAGCAGGCGAGAGGCAGAGTGCATATACTGATGACCAAATAACCTAACAGGAATGTTTGCATGTTGTGGATTTTTACAACTTATTCTAAAGCCATATAGTTTATCATTTTGTTTTTTTCTGACTTCTATGACATCCCACAGACAGAATGTTTAAGGTCATTCAACTTTTATCCTAGCCTGGCTAACGCGACTTCAATGCGAGCATGGGTCTGGCCAAGAGCTTGAGGACAACAGTTTCTCAGAAGAGACGGTTGACCCGCCTTCTTCAGATGCCGCTGTTCGTGATTTGCCGATTTTGTATGTTTAGCCAGCGAGCCTAACTGGTAGATCAGACTCTTACCGCAGCCTGTCGACAGCAAGGCTAAAACGTCTTTCCTTCCGATGAATGTCTATGACTACTCGTTGCTCGTATTTCAAAGAGAACTTTCTGTTTAATGAGCTGAAAACAGAATCTGCTGCTGTGTCAAATGTTTGCCGCTGCTCCATGTTTGTAATGTTGACAGGAAAGTGCTGCCTGCATTGAGTATGCCTCATTGGAAAAGTTCAAAATTGATAGGCTCCCAATTTTTTGGAGACTATATAGAGCTTGTGAAATTTAGTGGGCGTGACTAAGCAACTTTCATCCACCCTTTCTTCTTGATCTTGCTTTAATGTCAGTCTTTACAAGTCTCCAAATAGACCCAAAAACTACTTAAATTGTTACTTCTGAATTCTTTTGGTACTTAAACTGTTGCTATTAAAATCAGAATACTCTGCAATATATTAATAAGCAACATTGGGTTGCAATAGCAGAGGGTTTACTTCTGGTAAATCTTTGTAAATGGTGGAAGTGTGCTGTCTGTCTAAGACTGTGTCAAAATGGCAGAACATACTATGGAAAATTATTTTCATGAGCACTGCTTTGTTCGATCATTTGAAGCCAACAACTTAATAGACTTGTCCTTGTATATACATTTATAGAAAGAACCACCCACTGTTTTTACTTACATTTATTGTTTCTGCTTTGTCAGGTTTCTTGAAGGGTTAAAAACTTTTGGCATTGCAGAAGAAATCCAGAGACACCCAGACATTATGAAACCCCTCTTCGTAGGCGGACCTGCAGCTCTTGACCTACAGGAGCTCCTCGATCTTTTCAGGGTCAACTTCTCAGATTCAGGAAGCAACAGGAGGAGACAAGAAAACCAAACCCTGATGTTTTGGAGGGACTGGTTGCTTGAAGTGGATGGTATGGTCTGTTTTATTTTGAATTGACTTAATGTTGTCTACTAAATTTCAAGAATGGCAATGAAACATTGCAATTCGTTTTTTGTTTCAACCCTTTTTACGCAGGATTAAATTTATTAAATCCGAAACTTTTTGGATAAAGTGTCCTCCGATGTGCAACCCTTAAAGGGGCAAAAAGCTTATTTTGCGGATTGAGACCAAAACAAATGTGCGCCATGATTTACAGTTTCTTCTAGCTATCCGCTGCACGCTGTGGCTCTGAGGTAAAAGAGCAGAACTATATCTGAATGCAAGTAATTATAAAGGGCGAGAGCACAATTTTACTGTTTTCCAGAGCAAGTCTGAAGGAGCTTTCATTGCAGTAACACTAGATCTAACTAATAGCGGTTACTACCGGTTAAAAAGGAAAGCGAGTTCCGAGCGAATCCAAACTTTCTCGTTCTGTCAGCGCTCGTTTTGTTTATCCTCGTTTTTTCCCTTGCTTCACTTGGTTTGTTTGCTGTTGAATGTGGCTCTTTGGGTCATGAAATGTATTCCCGGTCATTTTTCATTTCAATGGTCATTTGGTCATTTCAAATGAACACTTTTAATTTCCGTCATTCCCTTCACCGCGGTGCGGCTGGCTGAACATGAAGGGAGGGAGGGCCGTCGCTAAGTTGATGAGCTTCACATGGACGAACATGCACGCGGAAGGAGACCACCCTTGTAAACAGCAGGCTCGATATCAACACAGAGAGACGGTGTGTGATGTCATGCTATGTTCAAGATGGACATCTAGAGATTCACATTGCACATTTTTAATTCTTTCAACCTAGAAATGAAAATTTTTTCGCTTTTTGCTCCTTTAATTTGAATTTTGTTATTTAGGACAGTAACACGTGAATGGGTAAAGTTTTGCCTTCAGGGTTTGTTTCAGGTTCCGTCAGTTTGGATTAACAGAACAATGACAGATTCTTCTGTAAGGACTCAGGGATGCACCCAAAAATGGTTTTTCATCAGAATTGAGATTCTTGTTCTTCAAAATTCTGAGTTCTTTCAAAATGTTTAAAGAATCAATATTTAAAAAATGTACAATTTACTTAACTACTTTCAAAGCAACTTATAAGTGGCAGACATGTTAAACAGCAAGTTTAGCCAATTTTATATCACTTTTCCATAAATATGTTTTCTTCAAATAATGAAACAATTCATCCGAGCTGTTTCTGGCTTCTAGAATAATGTAGTTAATTAGCACGTTTTGTTACTAAAAGAGAATTAAATGTGATTCGAAATTGATTTCATTCAAAAATCGATACAGAATGGAATCGTTACCAAGTATTGTATCTAAGTGAATCGTGAGTTGCTGTAAGATTCACATCCCTAATAACCCAGGTGAAGACAGACCGGAGGACGAGGCTGCAGCGGGCAACTGTTTGCATGTATATGATTTGGCATCAATGCGCCATCTAGTGGCCAATTTCTCATTTCAGCTTTTTCATATGGCTCCACCAAGTAGGTGAGGGTGGCTTAAACAAGTGGATGTCAAGGGGAAAAACATCATAAATCTGATTGCATGGTGGCTTTTATTTTGCCACAGCAGTAAGGGACGGTCATTAACGTGTAGAGGACACCCTGAGATTATTTATTGTACAGAAATGTTAAAGCTTAGAATTATATCTGCAAGTCTCTTTACTCCCTAAAATCTACAGTTTAATTCTTACAAAGAGGATACATGGTGTTTTTAAAGAATTTTGTGAAGTTGTTTAAAAACACTGTCATTAGCAGACAAACTTTTAAATTTTATATAGTTTTAGTGCATTTCATGTTAAACTAGAAGAGCACTTGGAGAGAGCAGACCTCCGCCAAGCTCCATTGACTGCAATGCTAACAAACATTTCAAAGTGATCCAGAATCTGTAATCTCTTCCGGATCTTCACCAAAATCTAACCAGTTGTTCCTTTCATCATTCCCAAGCTATCCTGAAAGTTTCATCGAAATCTGTCCGTAACGTTTTGAGTTATCTTGTATGCAGTCAGACAAACAAACGCCGGCAAAAACATAGCCTCCTTGGTGGAGGTAGTGAAAGCAAACATTGCATCAGGTACAAATCTAAAGGAAACGTGTTTTAAAACCTTTTTACTACAATTCTTTTTCTTTTGATATTTACTTTCATACACGATTGTAAATTGACATGATCTGTTTCGCTTATATTCTCTTTTCTTTTTTCCTCAGAGGGATCAAGGCCTGTTACCCTGGCGCAGATTTTGATTTTTTTTTCTGCCACTGACAGCATTCCTCCACTTGGCTTCCCCCACCAACCAACCATAGAGTTTCTGCATGGACAGGATGGGACCCGGCGAATTTTTCCGGAGGCCAACACATGCGACATTACACTGCGCCTACCCTTACATGAAAGTTACTCAGCATTTGTAGACCACATGGAGTCAGGCATTCTCCAGTCCCCCACATTTGGGTTTATTTAGTCCAAAGTGAAGTGTTTACAGAGAATCACCAGCAGTTTTTTTTCAGCATCATGGATTTTTAGTTGGTTTACTAGTTTTACTGGTTGTTTGTATTCTGTGTATTAATGTATCCCATGTGTGTTTATTTTCTTTAGTACAATGTATTTCACAGATAAGAGTTTGAACCATAAATAGGAAGTAGCTATCCTAAACTAGATCTTTTTGATTTCAGCACAGCAGATACACAACATGGAAAATTTCACATGAAAATTACCTAAAGTTAATCTGTGCCAGTAACCCACATGAAGCTGAGCAGACTCACTGAACAGGTGATCCAGCGCAAGGAAATGCTCATTAAAGGTTATCAGTGATAGTTTCATGTGCTGCGAGGAAAACTCTTTTTTTTAAAAGGAGGAAAAACATTTTTCAGTTTGTAGTTTGTGTTTAGAGGTTTTTTATGAGAGCAGTTAGTTCATGCAACGCTGTTCTTTTTGCACTGAAAAAAAAACTCCCTGGCTCTGTGATTGTTTCTTGGTGAAGTTCAACAAATTACAAAAATAAAAGTTTAAACCGTTTTTTTAATACCAAATAGACATTGATTATTCTCAGCTGATATTTGTATTTGAATGCACCACATGCCATAGTGAACACCTTTATGGCATTTGGATTTTAAACTACTCATTGCTCCGCCTTTGTGGACCACATGGGTCATGCGTTCTCCAGTCCACTACATTTGAGTTTATGTAGTCAAAAGGGAAGTATTTACAAATAAACACCAGCAAATTTTTCAGTCATGTTTTTTGTTAGTTTTATTGGTTGTATTTGATGTATTCATGTCTCCCATGTCTGTATTCATGTTCTTTAGTACATTGATTTACAAAATTGGAATGAGTTTGACTCTGGACCATTGTCCTCCCTTTGTGTTCATGCATCCAACCCCCAGCAAAGAGAGAAAAAACATGCATATCACAGAATTGAAGTAACACTTCTATTGCATTGCCACTGACGAAAGTCTGTATTGTAAGAAAGCATCAAAAAACAGAAATGTTTACTTCAAAGGCGATGTATTGTTGTGACATTCTGAGGTCAATGCAATTATCTGAGATTTCCAGGTTATGCCCAAGGAGTGTTATTTTCATTTCATTATACTGTTTGTGCAACTTTGACTTGAACAGGTTCCCTCAAAGCTTCTAGGGCCATTATTTTCTGAGTTGTGTGACAGATGAGCCAATACTGACTGCTGCCATGGCAGTTAATTTTTTTTTTTTTTGGTGATGGGGGTGATACTGAGGGTAAAGCTTCTGTCTAAATTTATTTATTTTATTTTATTTTTTTACAATGCATGTAAGCCAGGAGATTCTGACATTGCACAATTGCATAGATAAACCGTAAAATATTTTATATATTGCACATTTAACTTTTGCTTTCCAAGTAGATGCAAACTTCAGTCCTTGGTGAATGGCCAAATATTTTTCAAACCAGATAGTTCTCACATTGGAGACATTTTCAAGATTTATTTTCAAGATCTTGGTTTTCTTCTTGCCTAGCACACTATCTGTACATGTTTTAAAACTAAAGGGGGACTACTGTCCAGTCTGTGATTGGTTGCTGTGTTACCATAGTAACGGACAACCATTCGAGGCCTCCAGGACGCTGAACCGATTCTGCTTACATTCAGTTTAATTCAATGTCGGCCCTAATAAAGTTATGGGTCACTTTGGTGTGTGTATAAAACAATAAAAACAGTGAAATCCCAGCCATTTTGTACAAAATTTCTCTGTTTAATTGCGATTTTTAACGAGCCAATTCCAGACACATCACGGATCACAGGATTTAAAAAATGTTTTTAATAATCACCGCAGTAATCAACAGACATGGTGAAACGACAGGTAGTAAAGACAAATTATGGCAGGGAGTAAGGACACATCATGACGACAGGGAGTAACGACACATCATGACGACAGGGAGTAACGACACATCATGACGACAGGGAGTAACGACACATCATGACGACAGGGAGTAA
>JBAMHT010023477.1:0-14265 GCA_037177075.1 Craterocephalus fluviatilis | reverse complement strand
TGTATTGATTGTTAGATTTAAAGTAGTAATTTGCGCTGTTTCACATAAGTCTTTACCTTGTCTTGGACTTGGAACAATATCAAACACGGTTGATCAGGGAGAGGGGAGGGGACATGCTGACTGAGCGGCCATCCTCGTGGTACTGGTGACAGCCACAGCAGACACTGGATGATGGAAGTGGGATTACAGAATATTAATTAGCCTTTGTGTCTTAAGGAAGGCCTCCGTGGCTGAAACATGTTGACTTTTTAATCTAGACCCAGCTATGATTTAATAAAGGCTTTTTAATTTGTGCATGTTTTGTGTGCCTCAGTGCTTCAATTTTTTATATCTTTGGATCCGTACACTGAAAAGCACCACAACCAAACTTTTTTTATGCCCAGCAGCACTCCATGCACCTCATGTTTCAATGATAGTTTATGAGCCTACCCTCTGAATTTTCAGCTGATTTCCGGTCAAACTGATTTGAAAACTTCGCTCTTCCTGACGTTGTGCAGGACTATTTATTTGCCTAAATGCAAAGTGCTAACAAATAAAGTTGGACTGGATTTCAGTCAGCTCACCTAGCTTTGCTCTAAATAAGAGTCTAACAGATTATCCACTTTGTAGGAGACACACAGGTGGAGTTGATGTGCACAGTGCTCTTGAGTGAGTGTGTGTTGCAGTGCACGTACGGAGGTGTGTGTAAAAGAGGCAGATCTACCATCAGGTGACCGGACAGTATGCAGCCCATCATGGCTTCCCATAGCTTGTAAAAGCCAATCAGACTGTCTCACCTGTGACACAGATGAGAGTCACGGTTGGGTAGAAAACACTGGTTTTCATTTTTCCATTCATCATTCATCCTTGCTGCGCTGCGACAGCTGTGTGCTGTTTGTTTGTACAGCACCAAAAGTCACACAATGAAGCTCATGTCACTCCGCTGCTCATCGCTCTGCACTGGCTTCCAGGTGCAGCACGCATCAGATTCAAAGCTCTGCTTTGGCCCTACAAAACCCCAAACTGCTCCTGTCTGCCTTCACTCCTTCATCTAGAACTTCACTCCCTCTCTACAGCTATGCTCTTCCTGTGAAAGACACCCAGTGCTCCCACCACAACATGGCACAATGTCGGCAGCTAGACTCTTCCTTTGTTGTTCCGCGGTGGTGGAAGGATCTGCCGAACTCTGTCCGATCCGCACTTTTAAGAGGAAGCCAAAGACTCGGCTGTTCATGGAGCATTTCCTCGCTTAGCTGAACTCTTGTCCTCATCAGGATGAGTTGGAAAGATTTGTCCATCTCTTTTGCACAACTCAGCTCTGAACCAGCTGCGTAAACTTACGACCAAGATGATATTGTCTGAAGAAATCATGATCTCGTAAATAAACAAAGGAAGGTAGGGGGAAGGAAACAAAGAAAGCACTGTTTGATATGTTACTTGTGTTCTTCTCATTCTGAGATGTAAGTCGCTTTGGAGGAAAGTGTCTGCTGGATGACTTTAGAATAAAATAGATGATTATATTAGATGAACAGAAATCAAATAAGGTGAACTAGAGATTTAAAATAAAATAAAGAAAGAAAAAGTGAAAAAACTGTTTTATATCAACATAAGTATAATGTGTGACTTTTGGTGCTGTACATTAAGTATTGTTGATGATGATTATGTTGCAGTACCTTATTGATGACACCAGTCAATTGCATGCACAGAAATAGTGTCTCAAATTCATGAATTTTGGCTCCACTTTGTGAACATTTGTATTCTGTATTCAAAATGATATTTTATAAAGATGTGATGCAGCCATTGCTGTTTGTAGGTTGGGACACTGTCATTCTTTGTGTCAGTAGGTAACTTTACACCAAAGCATCTACATGCTCCCATTGGCACAGGTCATAAAGAACAACAAAATTAGTTTCCAGAGCGATGTAGATGACATGCAAATTTATATACGTTTCCAGGAGAGCAAGGCCCAGCGCAGGCTTTGGCTAAATGCACTGAGGAGATTATGAGCCGCAGCTTTCTGCAGCAGAAAGAAACAAAACGGAGGCTTCGGTCTGTACATCTACAAACCAACGGCCGGTCAGAAATCTGGCTGCAGTGATGGACCAAGACATACCTTTTAAAAACCTGATGAAGGAAATCATAAAGTCCTGCTTTCACCTTCTATCAGAATCTGCCGAGGTTTAAAGGCCTGTGCTGGAAAAACTGGTCCATGCTTTCATCTTTAGTGGCTCGATTATTGGAGCATTTAAAGGTCTAGCGAAAAACTGCAGCTTATTCTGAACTTTGCTGCTCGAGTCCTCACTAAGACCAGGAAAGCAGACCCCATCAGTCCAGTTCTGAGGTCTTTACCAGGCTGCCTGTCTGTCAGAGGACAGACTTTACTTCTGTTGCTGGTCTATAAAACTCAGTATTACCCCGGCAGACCCCTCAGGTGATCCAGATCTGTCTCTGATCAGTTCCCAGAGTCAGAAGCAGACCTGGAGAAGCTGCGTTTTCAGCTCCTATGTTCCACATGTCTGAAACAGTTTATTAGATCCAGGTCAAGGTAGGGTAGGACATCCTGGAAAAAACAGATCCAGCACTACATTTTGAAAATACACAAAAGTTCCCGCCCTCCTGAGCCTCGCCGGTGTTTCCCAGCAACACGCACTGAATTCGCCTGCAGGTTCACAACGCTGAGCAGCATCGTTGTTTTCTCCTAGTTATTCAAACCTCATGTTTTCTTACTAATCAAGTTGCTTCATTTGACATCACCTCCTGCAGCTTTTTACGTTGCAGCAGCTTCTCAAACAGTTTTTCTTTTCCCTCTCGATGTAGGCACCTTTTCTGCCATAATGCTCTTCTACCCGGGGAGGGAGCTGATTTTATAGACGTATCACCGTTCGATGTTTAAGAACGGGTCGGTTAAAATGATTGTTTCTTCAGTCCTATCTGCTGCACAGGTCACTAAAACTTTTTATTTTTCTGATTTGTATTTAATTAAGTGGCTGCAATCATGGTGTGAAGGGGATTTTAAGCAAATGGTAAAAAAATGCCCCTATAAAACATCTCCTACCGTACCTTTTAAAGACCCCCCTGCTCTCTGCTGCGTTTACATAGTTTTCATTTAAAAGTCTGAATCTCCTCCGTTTCTTTGAAGCTTGAATTTAGAAACTTGATCATGTTTATCTCATGTTCTTTCTTCTTCTTTTTGTATGCTCTTGATGCTTCTTATTTCCGGCTGTGTTGATGTTTTAATGTCTTTGAATCAGCCTGTTGTTGATACAAATACACCTGCCTTGCTTTGGCAACACTGCAGCTTGTTTGCTTCTGTAACTTGATTTTCCAGATGTTTACTGTTGTTTTCGGACTGCAGGTACCTGTTTCGCAGTGGAAATATTGAGACGAGTCGTGATAGATTCTACAATACAACCGTGGAGGTTCTGCCAAGCAATGTGAGTAACTCACCTGTGTGCGGTGTCTGATATGCTGCTGGGCTTAGTTTTCATCTCGGGTGTTGATGGCTCAGAAGACAGTGGTTAGGTAAGGGGAAACGCCACCACAACAGCTATCTGCTGTCACTACACATCCTCTCTTTGGCCGAGTCTGTGTGTGTGTTAGCTGACACTTGTGTCATGCTAAAGGGGAAAAGTGGTCATGGGTTCCTGACCTTTGAGTAAAGTAAGCCAGCCGTGGACTCTGTGAGGAAGATGAGAGGAAGCCTGGTTACAGGAGACGGACTCGGGACGAAGGCCTCACCTTTCAGGAGAAACACCAGCAGACCACGGAGGGAAAACCGCTTTCTGACACGAAACACACAGATCCACCAGAAATGAACTGACCAGAAGTAAAAACCAGCTGGTTTCCTGTGAAGTCGGAGTTGTTTTCTTGTTTTTCTAAAGACGGATCTCAACCATCATTAAAGGGACTTCAGGCAATTCTACAAAATCTGAGTCCGTGCTGCCGCGACAGGCGCTGTGTGTAACTTTTTTTTTTTTTTTTTTTTTAGACTCACAAGATGCCGCTGATAAAGTCTTCTTTCTCTTCTTGGAGCCACTTTTTTTTGTGGGCTTAGAGTGGATGCAGGTCGTTTGCTGGCTGCAGAAGCATCCATAAGTTTCCCTTCAGTGTTTGAATCCAAGTCCGCGCCGGCCATGTTCTTCCTGTTAAAGAGCTGTCGGCAACGCGCATACAGCGTAAATTCGGACGCTGAACTGCAGCGCATTATGCAGCACACAGCCTGTTCACGGCATCAGACAGAAACGCGGATGATTCGTCAGTTTGGGTTTTAATGCTTCACAACCAATTAGCATTGAATAAACTGGAAATGCATGTTTAGTTTCTTACAAATCTTGCCTTAAGTCCCTTTAAAAACAGACCTTGTTATTAGAAATTTTCTCTTTCATTCTAACAAGACAGATTCAACCCAGGTGTAAACTCGTTTTAGTAAATGCAAAACTCTGTGATCTTCCAGTGAAATACAACTCTGACCTGAGGCACATCCTCTCAGCTCTGATCTACATCCTCTTTGCATATGAGCCATGAAAAGGAATTTTAAACATGTAAAACCTGCCTGTTGTTCCTGATAGCTATCATTTTAAAAGTATTAGCACATAGATTTTATTTAGAGATCTGACGGCCCGTCCCTTCCAGTGCAAACCTCACCGTTACACCTGTAGGTAAACTCTGCGCTTAGCAGCGTGATGTTTACCCACAAACTACTTCCCACTGTAAACCAGTGACGAGGATGTAAAGTATTGTTCCATTTCTGCGTATTTCCCCTTTTGTCTAAAGACACAACACAACATGGCAGTGCTTGTATGCAAAGTGAAACACAAAGGATGTGAAATCAGTTTTGGGGTGAGAGAAAAGACTTTCTCCTGCAACCCTCCCAAACTAGCCATATCTGTCAGAGCTGGGCGATAGGACCTTAAAGGAATATTTCACCCTCAAAATGATGTGCCTTCATTTTCTACTCACCCTCATGCTGATAAACACTCTGCGTCTTAGCACTGAACGCACATTCTCCGCCTATAGTAACCAGTACCCGGAGAATGCATGTTCCGCGCTGCCCCCAGTCTGCCGCGTCACTGTAGCATCTAGGAAGTACAACATGCTACGGTTTAGGCTCCAAAAATAAACTAAATTATGTTGTTTTGAGTAAATTATGGACGATACCCACTCAGGACACTTGGGTATCGAGTGGGTATTGTTCATAATTTGGACGAGCAGTATAGAGGAATATTGACAAGTTTTTGTGGACTTTTATGGATCTTTTTTAAACGGGCGCCGTTCAACATCACTGTATTGGGATTGATAACGAAGGAAAACCTCCCAGCATCTCCAGCTGCATGATAAATATCATGAAATATTAAGTAGAAAATAAAAATCACATCATTCTGAGGGTGAAGTTTTGCTTTAAATCAATACAACAATTAACTGAACGGTACCTCGATCAGATTAATTGGCAATTATTTTTTTATTGTTTTATTTTTAGCCCTCATAGCTAACATTACATGTTATTTTCATATTTATTAGACAGACCCGTTTGGATCCTGTGGGGGGCTGTTTTTGGTCCCCGGGCCGTATGTTGGACGCCCCTGCTTTAGAATTTCTGCTGGTGATACTGGGTTTACAGTGAAAACAAAATGAGGGTTGGTTCTGTTGACTGTTGTGTTTTCTTGTTTTCCAGCCGCCCAATAAAGAAAACCTTGTCATTGGCTCGTCCTCTAAACACACAGAATCAGATCAGGGCTTCGTGATCGTTGGTAAGTGTGTCCAGGTGTGATGTGAAGGTTTGTTCAGGACTAATACCACCTTTACCATTTTACTGGCCTGGAAGCGACACAAACACACCCGTTTGTTTGCACTTGAAGGTGGGGTTTGTTTGGTCTGTGCTCGGGTTCAAAGAAGAAGGTTTACAGAAATTAACCTCCTGTTAAACACACAGTTTAGTTCAACAGGTCCTGCATCAGCTCGGCCCAAAACTCCCTGGAATCGGTTAATTTCACTGGTTTTCATGAGTCATGATGGAGAGGAAATGTTTTACCTCCCATAATGGAAATAATAATAATGGATAATGGGAAACAAACCTGAAGAGTATGCCGAACGTCACAGGTTGTTAATTTATTTCTTAGGTTCCAGCATAACACAATTGCAGGGACATGGCTGCTGACCATTATTGGTGCTGAGCTGGAGGCGGCGGACTGCCAGCCAGACATGGATTTCACCTCTTCCACAGGATTTCAAAGGAAATCTTTGGCCAGTTCTTGGTCTTCAAATGCAAAGGAGGCAATGACATCATCAGGCAATGTAAAATGTCTGCTTCAGATTTTCAATTTCCATGTCAAATCAGTGAAAGTGTGTGTTTGTAAGCAGAAAACATGCTGTGTGTTGCCAAAAGTTATAGGTATTTAGTTAAAACTATCAGGTTTAATTTGTTGCAAAGTAGGCCCGATACAGCTGTGTCTCCTGTGGGTTGGGCTGGGAGTTAGTGATGTGATGATGACACATGAAGGAGTGCATTGAAATAAATAAAAAAAACATATCCTGCAAACCCAACATCTGCTTGTGAAATAACATTTAATTGCTAGTCCTTTATTTAAAGTATTATGATTGTGTAATTTCATTTGCTCAGGTGTTTGCTAAGTTGTTTATGAGAAGATAAAAACATTTGTGTAAGTGCTAAAAATAGCAAATTTTTATGATATAATTAGGAGTTAAAATTTTTAACTTATGTATGCTTCTTTTTAACTTAACAATCCTATGAAATAACAGACAAAAAATTGATTAATTCATATAATTTTATTGATGAATAGAAGTTTTTGCTCCAAGACGAAGGCTCTCTTCTTGGACAGCAGCATTGATGAACTTCACCTACAATAAAATAAAATGTTATTTATCTGAAAACAATTCAAACTTCTTATAGAAAAGAAAAGACAAATATGTCATTAAAAAACTAACAGTACACAATTATTTAGCTTATTTGCTGTCAAATTATCTAAATGATTCCAGACTGGAAAAATCTCGTTATTGGAACGATCCATGAAGTCAAGACGCTGAACAAGATGAGGGCAGCAACAATCCAACAACAACAGCAAACACACTTTCATCTCCATTCAACAAATCCACAACAATACATGTCAACAAAGTTTGTTTCCTTATAGACACAATTTGACGCAGCACATCCAAACGACACACTCCTGTATCGGCCACATGATTTTTTTTGTAAAGCCATCCACACACCAGTCAGGGTTTCACTCTTGTGTGCTGGGCACCAGTGTTGTTCGTCCCATCAGTACTGGGAGCCACATTTTGTTGTACCAGGCCAATAAAGTGATTCTGATTCTGAAATGATGCTTTCATATCAGTTATGAAAGTGATTAAATCACTTTTACTAAGTCAAATTTAAGTGAAGTACTTTCTTTATTTTTACTCAAATAGATTTTAAGACGGAAACTTTTACTTGTAGTAGAATTTGAGTAAATATATTTTTACAAAATTAGAATTTTTCAGTGCTGTTTCCACCCTGTGATTTGGTCATCAGGAGGTGTGACCAGAAGCAACCAGTTTTTACCTGCAGGGCGATGCAGCCGCTGGATGTGATGATGATGCTGCTGAATCAGCTGGTTTCCGTTCTGAACCTGCTGGTTCAGCCGGAGCTTCATCAGCCTCTTTTCTGTCCTCACACACAAACGCGTGAGGTCTGCTGTGTGTTTCAGGAGCGTTTGAGGATGGCGTGGCCCAAGGGGAAGTTGCAAACGCCCTGCAGCCGGTCTCTGCTCTTCGCCTGGTGGTTCACTCCGACTCCGACGTGTGGGCTCTGCTGAGCGAGGTCAGAACCAGAACCTGCAGGATGTGATCGCAGCAGATGCAGAGTTTTAACAGAAACTTAGATTAAAACCCAGCTCTACTTAAGTACTGATGCTGATAGAAGAGAAAGCCAGTGTTGTTCACCTCTGCTGTCACCATTGCACCTACTGACTGTTTACATTGTCAGTGCACCTTATTGTTATCTTTCCGTATTTAAACATATATCATACCGACATGACAGTTCTTTTTTTTTTTGCACAATTACTCGTTCAATGCTGAATGTTGCACATTTTATTTAGCACACTGCATACTTATGTACATAAATTACTTTACTGATACTTATAAAAATATAAACTTTTTAATATTTATGGCATTCAGTGTGGACGGCATTTTCATTGTACAGGGAAACCTGTTTCCTTACTGTGCACATGACAATAAATGCTTTGAATCTTTGAATCTTGAATCAGACAGGATGTTCAAGGTTCTGGATCATCTGAAGATTTTAGAAAAGTCCTGTACAGCCTGTTTACTGGGATAACTGGTCTGGCCCTGGTCCTGGTCCCCAGTCAAAGTTGGTTTCTTTTTTGGCAACTGGATGAAAAGGTTGATAAAATTTCCTCTAGAGGAGCAGAGACAGATTATTCTGATGGATGCTACAGAACCAAAGAGCTGGTCTGTGTAACGCTGTGATAGCGGTCCCAGTACCAGAACCAGTCCTTGTTTAAAGGAGACCAGTGTGTATGAGCTCAGGCTCATGGAGGAAATGAATTAAATGATTCCAGCTAAAGACATGAAACGCGTTTCTCATGTATTTCAGGAAGTTGGCAGATCTGATCATGTGACTCGATTAAAAGAAAACCCTTCATGGTTTGTTAGAAATCTCTTCTTCCTGTCCAACAGGTGCACATTCAGGTTTAACCCGCTCGGAGAAGAAAAGACTCTCTCTCAGGGACAAAGTGGTCGGACGGCGCCACCTGCTGCACACAGACTCTCACTGCAGGACTCTTCCGAACATCCGAAGTCTACATCACCTGTCAGGATGCTGTTCGGGTCCAAACATGAAGGGAAAGCTTGGTGTGTCTCAGAGTTTCTCTGTGAATTATATTTTGTTTCAAGACATATTTTTCTAACAAATAAAGATATATTTAATGTTACTTTGGCCTGAAAGTTATTCCTGACAGCTTCTCCTGGAATCCTTTCACATGGGAAATAGTTATTTTTCCATTTATGCTGTTATTCCATGAAAGGTCTGACTGCACTTCTGCAGGTCGGAGAAGGTTTATGTGGAGGTAACATTTTAATCCTGAATTCTGACATTTTATTCACATTTTTCCCCCTAAAATCTTTCCTCTTCATCTATAATCCTCATCCTCACTGTGCCACCTCAGCCAGCTCTACTTCTCCCCCTCCCTGTATGTCTTTATACAACTGGGGGTCACATGACCCCAGAGTGTCGCACATTAAACATCCAACTATTTCATGAGAAAAACATGGGAGTTCCTCAGGGTTCTGTACTTCTGTACGTTTCATGTTTTAATTTCAGACTTATCTTAGCTCAGGTTCCACATCCAGAACGATCTGATCTCCTGCAGTTTGGTTATTTTAGCCGTTCAACTAAAAACAATTCAAGGGTGATCTGATAAATACGGAGGTTCTCCTTCCTGGTTCTGATGGAGGTTTTCCTTCCTGGTTCTGGTTCTGATGGAGGTTCTCCTTCCTGGTTCTGATGGAGGTTTTCCATCCTGGTTCTGGTTCTGATGGAGGTTTTCCTTCCTGGTTCTGATGGAGGTTCTCCTTCCTGGTTCTGATGGAGGTTTTCCATCCTGGTTCTGGTTCTGATGGAGGTTCTCCTTCCTGGTTTTTATGGAGGTTTTCCTTTCCACTGTCTCCTGGTGAACCTCAAGATGCAGGACTGAAATCCCAGCTGGTCCTGTCTGCTGGTTTCCTTAGTTGGGTCATTATTCTGTTAACTGGTTTATATGAACCAGTTTGTTCATATAAACGGGACTGATGTGGATCATATGATGGATCTGTTTAAGTGGGATATAAATGGACTACAATGAACTGGATCGTCTGTGAGACTGGCCTGAGATGACCGTTTCACTTTGCTGTACAATCAAAGATTAACTGCATTTCATCAAAAAGAAACAACTTTATTAAAATATTTCAAATGAGAAACAAAACATATAAACATAAATAGATACAGACTTCATGGGTGTGTTAAATCCACATTAATCATGGAGCACCAACACCAGGATGATGATGAAACGGAATTTTCATGATCAGACCAAGCGATTTATCGTTTTAAGTCAAAAATCGCAATTTAAAACCCTGCAATTATAAAACCACAAGCAGTAACAGTTTCCTCTTCTGATGAACACTACAGGATCAGGAGTTTGTCTTTTGGCTAATTGGATTATTTATTTGAAAGGAAAAATCTTTTTTTACCAGTTTCCATAACTAAAATGAAAAATCTAACATTGAACTGCTTCCTAGCTTCTGATTGGTGCTAAAAGTGAGAACATAAAAAGCACACTGCCTCGGTGTGACGTGGGCTTTTCTTTGTGGAGAAGTCACATGACCCAGAATCGACGGTTCTGAAATCTTTCCATCATTTATTCCTGTAGAAAACAAACGAGGGTTTGAAAATAACAGAAGCTGCTTCAGCACCAGCGATCAGCCCAGCATCAGTTACCATGGTTAGATCTCCCCGACATTCCTCTGACTTTGTCATAAATCCATTGAAACTGGAAACATCTAGGAGTTAAACCATCAACCCAACTCTTAAAACCCCTAAAAACCATCTTTTTTGCTATTATTGGTCTGTCGTCTTTTTTTCTAATATCTTAATCTGCCTATAGAAGTCAAGTCATCATGATTACATGATGTTTCCAGCAGAGCTTCAGTTATCAGATTATGAGGCTAAATAACTCAAAATGAAAGTAACAGCAGATACAGCACCATAAAGGATTTATTACTAATAGTAGCCTACTTTGTTGCAATAACACACAGATCAACAGAGATCAAAACTTTTCTCATCTTAACACTTTTTCACAAGTCTTGGCTTTCTGGGGAAAAAATATTGAAATTGAAACAAACACACAACAGAAGCTATTTCCATATTCACACTTTTATCATTTCCAGTTATTTCTGCTACTGTTTCCCTCCTATCGTCACTAAAGCAGCTCCAGCTCAGCTTCTTGGCTTCATTCCAGCCATAGAGGACCATTATTTTCCTCTTCAGACAGACACTCCTCTTCTGCTCACTTGTTGATCTTTGGCTGCTCCTGATTGGACATTACCCTCAATTCAAGCTCTCTGATTGGTGGAAAGTCTGAAGTGGCTTCATCATCATGTCCAGGTCTCTTTACAACATAGCAGTGATAGTGATGAAACTGGTGAATAAATAATGGTGTTATCATGGATCATCATGGTGGATTTACCAGACAGTCTAAGAAATGTCGGGACAGAAATGTCTGGAAAACATCTGGAAATCACCTAAAGGGGAAGCTTTCGTCACAATTTACCCAACAGATACACACTTCCATTCCTGAGACACAGATGATATCAATGTTCGCACTCAGGGATTTAGTGGAGATGATTTTTATAAAGTGTTTATAGTATTTTTTATGTAAAGTTCAGGCTTACTGAATATTTTTCCATGAAAATCCCGGTTTTCCAGCCTCCTGCTGCTCATGTCTCCATCTTGTCATCCATAGACTCTTCCTGTTGGTTTTAATGGTTTGAGTTTAAGCTGCTGGCCTGGTTCGTTAGACGTGAGATCACGTTTGATGGTGAGAGCAGCAGACGAGAACATCAGACCTCAGGAAATGAAAACCAGTACTCACATGTACAGAATTAGTTTTGTCCTTTTTACAGACGCAGGTTTGGGTTTTTTGGTGGGATCAAAGGGTCCATGACATCCAGAGATCAGCTCCAGGCTCTCTGAAGTTACTTTCTGTTGCTTTTGGTGTCCGTGGTCTGGAACACACTGGAGGCGGACATGAGGTTCTCAATGTACTGACCCAGAACCTGGTTCTCCGACTTCAGCTTCAGGTTCTCCTCCTTCACAGCATCGACCCGCGAGGACAGGTCTGACGAAACCAAACAAGTCATCAACATCACAGACTGATATTACCTAAATCCACCCCCCTGGCTGAATTTTAACGTTTCCCAGTAAAAGTTGTGTCAAACCTTCGAGAGTATTCTGAAGCTCCAACACCTGGTTGATGAGCCGGGTCTTCTCCTCCAGCTCAGCCTGGTTCTCCAGGTCACCTGCAGCCATGAAGCGGGGCGGTCAGACAGAACAGAGCCAAAGCTGCACTCAGTACAACCGTGTGGTGTCTCACCATCATCTGAGCTCATGATCAAGAACTCGTCTTCCTTCTTCGAATGCAGGGCTGCAGCGCTCCGGTACGCTGGAAAGATATATTCAGCTGTCAATTATTACAAGTAATGCTGAGGTAGAGAAGCCCAGAGCACCCATTCCCGAAGTTAGTCATTCTAAAAACATATTATATTATATTGTACATAAAACAAAATTATAATAATTCACTTTCTTTTATCACCACCTGCTCTAAGTAGTAATCACGAGTAAACCAGCTTTATTGTCTCAAAATCACAAGATGAAGGAGTAATTTGACAGGTATTGTCAGAGTTGGTCAGAATCTAAAACAAGAAGTTATTAATGTTTTCTTTCCATTCCCAGAAAGACTTACTGAACTCTGTAAAATAATGTTTTTTTTCTATCAGTACCGTTAAAAATCATAAAACTGATATCTATGATGACCTGGAGAAACTGTGAATACATACATGATGAAAACAGATTAATCAGAAACTGATTGTGAAGTCTCTTTAGATAAAACCATAGACTGTAAAAAGAAAAACTGCCGTGATTTGGCGCTACGTAGGCACGGCTGCGCTCGGGTTCCGTAGTTTATATTTGAGCCTCCAAGTGGATTTTATTTACACGAACTGCAGAAGACAACAAGGCTATTGCTGGGAAAAAATTTCATTTACACTTTCCACAATAATACACTTTAAAATAAAACGGAACGGCACTGCGGGAGCCATTTTTGTTAAATATAAAAATATTAACGTATTTATTTGACGAGTCCGTCCTCTTTAGCCGGATAATTCACGTTAAATTTCATTTTAACGCTTTGCAAGTGGAAGAAGAGTGGCAGTAAAACTCCTTCAGCCAGAAGTCAGATGTAAACAGACATAATCTGCACAGCTACAAACACTGTTAGCTTGTCTGCTAACTAGCTGCTAGCATGCTAACAGGTTAGAAGGACGCTGTTTGGCTTCAGTTGGACATGCAGCGAACATGTAGGGGGAACCATGCAAAGAACCGCAAATACCACAAACCTTGAGAGGACGAAAAGAATAACAGCAGCTCTGAAGAGCGTGGAGGGATTAAACTGTCAGGAGTTTAGCTGCGCTACGTCTCTCAGCAATGCTCCGGTAATGACAGCGCTCCTCCTGCAGGGGGCGAGCTGCAGTTGCTGAGCAAAAACATGGGAATATTCCTCTTTCCCATGCACGTTTTTACTTCAGTCATGTTGTATCAAAAGTTTGTCTGCAGCTGTTTCTGTACAGCTTTTATCAGAGAAAGACTTCGTTCCAGAGTAAGAAGAAGTAGACAACATCTGGAAACATTTTATTCATTAATGCAGAGTAAAAATAAGTTTATACCATCCCTTCTTGTAATCTCAGGTCTGAGATTTAAAATGCAAATCAAAGTCTGCTAATGACTCATAGCTCTGAAATAAAGCAGATTTATTAAATCAACATGACATATTAAGACAGAAAACCGTGTGAAATTCGTATAAAATGTGTGTTTATCTCAATTAAATGCAGGCCATAACCGTGGGGTTTCTTCTGAAACAGATGATGGGCACATTGCAGTCCAAGCATTTAGCTCTTGTGGAGATGAAACTTCGAGAGATTGATGTGAAAATATTCCCTCAGTATCCCTTGAACTATTCCAGTCAATCCAAGAAGACACAGAATACAAAGAGTAGCCACTGACAGGAAAAATCCTGGTAACCTGTAAAGCAGACAGCAAAAAGAAATCCCACATGTCATTCCGTCACGGTCGTCATACTGGCATCATGTTGTTACTCGGCCTGAAACAAGACCTGCTCTTGGTGGACTTGACGTAGCCGTTGAAATAAATTTGCCGGGCCACAATGTAGAGCATCCCTGCAGCAGCTGCAGCCGCCTCGCTGAAGAACACGCCGCTGGTCCACAGCACCACCAGGAAGATGGGATAAAACTCCACACAGTTCTGACTGAAAACACACTGTTAATGTTGGAGCTTCCTCCAGCTTCACCTCCCAGTTGTTTTCTGTAACTCAGGGGTGTCAAAAGCTGGTTATCAAGGGCTGCTGTCCTGCAGGTTTTCAGTGTTTCCCTGCTGCAACCCCTGATTCAAAATAATTATTAATTTTGCAGAACTTCATAGGCTGCTGGGTCCAGGTGTGTTGGTGT
>JBAMHT010013627.1:0-14695 GCA_037177075.1 Craterocephalus fluviatilis | reverse complement strand
TTATTTATTCATTCATTTCTGTATCTGTATGTTAATAAGGTGGGCGGTTCTAACATTTCTCTGCAGCGCGATAGGTTGGAGTGGTGCGTATGATCCCATCTACTGCTAATGCCTAGATTTGAGTGTATGAGTTGTAATTGTTTTGGTAGGTCAATCTGCTAGCTAGGTCCACGAATGGAAAGCTCTTTTGCAGCTGTCGCCAATGACTTAAGGTCATTGGCGGATGATATAGAACAAAATGAAGCAAACGACTACCTCCAGTTTCGTTTGGCACGGATTATGGAGGATTTTGTTCAGCTCCAAGCTGAGATGGATGTGGAGGTTGACTCGTCTGTATTGGACAGTCTGGAGGAAGTTGCCCGCCAACTAGCCATCCGCTCAGAGTCAGTGGGAACGAGGACTGGACGACCATCCCTTATTTTACCTCCCGAAGTCATCGAAGCGCACCTTCATTTGGGCCACAACGCTGCAGATATCGCATATTTGTTCGGGGTGTCTGAGCGAACAATCCGACGGAGGATGGCACAGTACGGGATAAGGTAGGCTAATTTTCAATAAACATGGTCCAGTTAGCCCGAAAGTCCTTGTGCGATAAAACCAGAAAATGCATAACTAAATGTATCATTGCCGTGCCAGCAGCCGAGCATTAGGGAGAGATACCTGATATTGCTTCATTTTGTAATATATAGGTGAAATACATAACAGATAATAACATCTGTTATCGACTGTCTGTAATAAAATCCATCCAGTTTTGTAGGCCTATTTCTTCACTTTTTCAGAATAAGACTTTGCTGAGATGATAGTCACGTGTATATAGACCGACCATCCTTTGGAGTCCAGGGTGCATTTGTTTTTGTTTTTTTCTCGCCTGGTACATCTTGTGTATTATTGCTGATAAAACAGCCATCTTATGATGAAATGAAATGAAATGAAATGAAAAATGAAAATACTTTATTGATCCCAGAGGGAAATTCAGTATTGTAGCGCTCTTGTTCTTCAGGCAGCTGGAGGGAATGATCTTCAGGGAAAGGCTTGATCAGGTCCGACGTAGAAGCTAGCAGCTCCGTGTCTCTTCTGCAGATCTTCTTCTCAACAGCGACATGTCCAGTATGACACCAACGCTGATAAACAGCAGATAATGCTGCACTCTGAGACCCGGTTAGCACCCGGAGCTCCTCCACCTTGCTAGCTAGCGATCTCACGTTCCCCGTCACAACCGTTGGAAGAAACGGATTAAATCTCCATGTTCTCCCGTTGTTCTCTCTGCTGTACTCCTGCTATACATCCTCTTCTCTTTCTTTTCTGCTCCTTCGGGATTTAAAGTGTTATTTCACTGAAATCTTGAGTTTGGAGAGCATTATCAGTTGAGCCCGGTGGTAAACAAGTCTCGTTGCCATGGAGACACAGCATAACGAGTCTTGAAAGAGCAAAAAGATATGCAGGAATACTCCCGTGTAGCACAGCCTTTTGATCAGCATGAACAATCATTCTGGACAAACCAAAAATGAAGCCGATGTCTCGAAAAAAGACGGCTACAACACAAAAATAACGAGAGCCAAGACAAAGCCATTACAAATTTGCTGCCACTGAGCGGCATGGAATGATCAATGATGCTCAATCAAGTATTATACATCTTTCTTTTCAGGTCAACCTGGGCTTTCATAGTATTCCATAATGTACTGGTGTCATATGGATGACATAAAACTTATAGAATCATAAACAGAGGAAAAAACAAAATAGATAATTAATTTAACAAACATCTACTGAAAAGGTCCAGTGAACTGCAATAAACAACTGTGTAGACACCAAAGAAATGCTATTTAGGCTCTCGGGGATACCGGGGTCAAACCTGTAACTTTAAAACAAATGTCAAAATTGTCCCAAAAGTAGAGCTGGACAATTAATCGAATTTTAATCGTGATTACAATATTGCCTTCTCACAATCATAAAAACACTGTAATCGAAGAAAAATGAATAATGTCACATGTATGTAACAGGAATGCATATAGACTGGGTATTCATTTTTTTTTATTGCTATAATTATTTTATTATATTATTTTACTCCTTTACTTGTTTCCTTACTTGAGGTTGAGTTTTAGTGGTTCAATAAACACTTTTTTTTAAAATCAACAAATAATTGTTTACATTAATCGTGATTTCAATATCAATCGAAATAATTGTGATTTTTTTTTTTTTCATAATCGTCCAGCCCTACCCAAAAGTGCAAAAAACTCCCATTTGCTTACTGTTTCTCAAGCCATTCTTGGAAGCAGTTTCTGTCTGCTATGAGCTACATCACATATTCTACCCTTTGCAGAGTATTTTTTTCTATATATAAAAAAGTTGCACAAAAACAAGTAACAAGGCTAATAGTAGCATATATTACAGTACTGTGTGAAATTCCATACTATTCTATTGAGATATTAGTTTTTAGACATCAATTATTGCTTTCATCATAAAGTTTATTTTATGGAGATGACTACAGAGAGGACTTTGACTCAGTACTCACGGCAAAAAGGCTATACAATTGGATCTTTCAGCTCATGTGATACCACTCGATAATGCAATTGGACACTGAGATTCCAATACACACAGCTTAGCTTCTCTTCTTCTCACGGACATAGCAGAACTATCAGCTTAAAGCTTTAAGTGTTTTCTTCACATAGAAAAAGATAGCAAGTCCTTACTTATCACTGTTGCCAAGATATACGCGCTTGTGTCGAACATATGCTCCACTGTTGTATACAACAGCGTTAATTTTAAAGTGTGGTGTAGAGCTGAATCAAAGACCTGAGGATCAAGGCTATTATTGCTGCACAGATTGTAAAGGCCAATGGAAAAAAACATTTTCTCAGACAAAGAAATTTTTTTCAAGTTAAGGAATTTTTGTCTTCGATGAAGTAAAACAAAGTACAGAGGTGGTTACAATGGTTCCTCGTTGCGATCGCTGTTTTGTGTCTGCCATGGTTATATTTGTTTTGTGTGTTTTTGTTGACCAGAGTCCATGATCTGTTAACACCGCTGGATGACAAAGATCTTGATGAAAAAGTGACCCAGATCCTTCAACACCAGCCCAACTGTGGCTACAAAATGATGCTTGGTCACCTGAATGCTCAGGGCATCCACATACAGAGTAAGTGACCCATTAATTGTATTGGGGTAATTCAAAAAGTTAAGAATTGGGGTAATTTAGAATTTATTGTGATATTGGGGAAGAATCAACTTGTTTCTTTCAGTACATGAAATTTTGTGCCATTTTTGTCTGTTGTAGGACAACGTGTGCAGGATTCCATGCGGCGTGTGGATCCTCATGGAGTTTTAATCCGAACCCTTCAGTTGAACCCACGGAGACGGAGGAGGTACTCTGTGCCAGCACCCAACAGTTTGTGGCACATTGATGGCAATCACAAACTTATAAGGTATCTGAATAACATTAATGATCTTAACTATTTGCATAAAATCATTGCAATCTCAGTAAAGGGCATAATCCTTGCCTTGGAAATTGCCCACTTTTTACTTGGTTTTTCATCTGAGATTTGTATCGATCCATGGTGGATGGATCAGAACACTAATTTGATCCAAAAACTTGAGCTATAAATTGAATGAATCCACCTGTTCTAGTTTACATATTGAATATGTGAACTAGAATTTAGTGTTGATCTAAAATTCTTTTCATCAAGGCTTTATTTGTGAAATTAAAATGGGATTACGGAGTCATGTTCTGCCAATGCCCTGTATATTAGAGATACAGTACCTTAAGCCTAATTTTATCAGAGCTCTGTGTCACAGAACACAAAGCTTACACACAGAGCTGGTTGTGCCATTGCTCTTAAACCATTTCTATAAATCTATATTTCAGATGGCGTATTGTTGTGCATGGTGGTATTGATGGCTTTAGTCGCCTCATTGTGTACCTGGATGCCACCACCAACAACCGTGCAGCGACAGTCCTGAGCAGCTTTCTCAAAGCTGTTGATGTCTATGGTGTACCATCCCGTGTGAGGTCAGACAAAGGAGGGGAAAATGTGGATGTTGCACGCTTCATGGTGGCCAACAGAGGACTTAATAGGAATTCACATATTTCTGGCAGAAGTGTCCATAATCAAAGGTAAGAATCTTTTAATCAAACTATCTAAATAATAATCACACTGAGTGTGTGTGGTGTATGGATAGATAGATATCTCATGTAACTGATGGTCCATATTTGAAGGTCTGTAGCTACCAGTTATCTTTTCTGGGTAGTTTACATACACTGTTTTATGCCACATACTTACCGACAAAAAACGTTCACCAAATTACACAACATGCACTTTTCCTTTTTCCCATCAGAATAGAGCGGCTCTGGAGAGATGTCTATGTGGGAGTACTCGATCTCTTCTACACAATCTTCAACAACCTTGAGACTGAAGGTCTTCTAAACCCAGACAATGAAGTTCATCTCTATGCTCTACACCAGTGCTTTGTCCCTCACATCCAGAAGCACCTTGATGTTTTCAAGCATGGCTGGAACTGCCATCGACTGAGCACTGAGGGCAATCTGTCACCACTTCAACTGTGGACTCACCATGAGCGTGATGCACAGCAAGAACCTGTACAGGTTTTTATATTTTGTTTTTTACTGGAGCTGTTTTTACAGTTGATCCATGTGACTCCAGTGACTTCATAATGGATTTTGTCTCAGCAGACCCCTTGACCTCATTACCATTATTTATAGGTTGACGTGGAGTATGGTGTCGACTGGACTGGACCACCTGGTTATCGGCAGCAGGATGTTGTGGTCCCTGAGGTTCAGCTACAACGCTCACTGACCGAACAGGAAGTGGAAAGCCTCCCAAAACCTGATGGTCCTCTGTCTGACATTTTGGATTCTTACATAGAGACAGTAAATCTTTTATATGCGATGCTCCAGTGAAATACAGTTTCAAGTGCAGAAAGATTTAATCATACATATTTGAAGTTGCTCATTTACTTGTTGACCTAGCAATAAAAAGTATGTGAATGAAAAAGGGAGAACTTTTTTTTTTTTACTTTAATAACTTTTGGTTATGTTACAGAGCCTTATACAAAATCTGTCCCATTGTTTGAAGAGTTGTTTTGATACATGCTTATATTAATGGAGACAGGCATTTAATGAATCCTAAAACAATTTGTTGTGGTGCCCTTGGTAAGTCGAATAAAAATTCTTTAGATACCATAATTTGTCTCTCTTAACATCAAACTCTAGTCACGGTAGACATTTTGACCACACAGTCAAAGCAAAACTGTGACTAATAAAACTGTTCAACTAAATGAACACCAACTGAACAGTGGGACTGAACCTAACAGAGAATCATGCTTCACATGAACAGTGTCAGCCTTAACACATCCCAAGTTGGCAAATTGAAATACTTGGTGGTGATTTTTTTTCTTTTAAATGCGGCTTAGATCATCCCAAATCCAGTATCAACAGATGAAATGGCAGCAGTGATATCTGTTTTGAAGATACTGTATTCAGTGTAATGTCTTGGAAGTTTTAGTGTGTGGAAGCAGGTGGAAGACTTGGGGTAGCTACTCTCAACCACTTCAACATCGAAGTATCTGGGAAGTACATTCCAGCCCACCCAGAACTGCACAAGCTTCTCCAGCAGCATGGAAGAGGCTACAAATGGGGAAAAGAAAATGCATCTGTTATTTTTTTATTTTCATTTTTTTATTTTTTAAGCACAATAATATGTGCTTTTCAAATCAAACTTTATTTATATAGCACATTTCATACACAAAGCATCTCAAAGTGCTTTACACCTTAAAATCAAAATGTTGGAAATGAAATAAAAACAAGTTCAGAAACAGAAAACTTCAGTTTTTACATTTATCATCATACACACAACAGAAAATTATCAAGCTACTTCTCTTTCATGATAAACTGTCTCTTTAACTGAAACAATTGTGTAACACATTATTTAAGCTAAATACATAAAAGAGAAAGGGCTCGACACTGCTGTGAGGGAAAAGATACCTTGGGGATCCATCCATTTGGTTGTTACTGCATCTGAGAACCCACTCATAAGTTTTCCTTTTTTTTAAACATTAAATAGTAAATAGCTTTATCACCTTCACAATTAACCTAAGGGACTTTCACAGATTTACTTACCATTCTCAATAAATGTTCTGAGAAATCCGGAGACCCGACAAGTATCCTCCAAGGAAACTTCCATGTCTTCCTCCTCATCGTGTGTGGGCCAGTTGATTTTGTCCAAGATAATCTGACAAAATATTTTAGAAGTTAATGCCTGCTTTTTAAAACCATCCAGACTAAAATGTATGACTCCAACAATGACTGGAAAAATTAATAAATATAAATTGACACTTCGATATGAAGTAAGACTATTGATCCGGTGAAATTCACAATGTAATGGTCCACTTAAAAGTTGTAGTGAGATTAGGGTATGGTCATGTTTTAAAGAGTTTAAAGAAACATACCAGTAGTTCTAGGGCTGGTCTGTTTATGTGTATTAAAATAAACATACAACAGCTATGTTTCCATGGGCACAAGTAATTTGGACGAAGGCCCTATGAAATCAAAAATACAGGACATCTTAACTGAAGTGAGCGAGTGATGATGTGCAAGTCACCCTGCTCTTATCTCCTGTAGCAAAGGAGCAGTAGCATTAAATACTGCTCAGCCTGTAATTTAATTAACTCCTCCAATAAAAACAAAGTATAGCTACAGGTAAACATGCCATGAAGGTCCATGATGGGAAAGAAATGCAAGTATTGCAAAATACAATGCAAGGGATAGGACGTGCGGACAATATGGCTTTGCTCACAGTTCCTCTTTCAGGAAATTAGACAACTCTGTACATGTTCAAATTATTTAGTCAGACAATGCTGGGTGCACGTGCTTACGCCATAATCAGATAATTTCATTTTGTGTACATGTAAACAGAGATTTGCAATTTCTGATAAACCAAGGTTTGAATCAGATAGGGGAAATTTGATGCATGTAAACTTAGCTACTGAGACTGCAAGGGTTTGTTAGGATAGCCTCTCAGGATACTGTGTATGACAGCAGTACCTGTGCTGTGAACTGCATTTCAGATATTCTTGGAAATAGAAGAGGAACTGTGTCTGTTCTCTCTTTCAGCAAAGGCCATATCTGTGTGTCCTTTAAACCCCGTCGTAACTGCTGGACTTGTCTGGAGGTTCTTCCAAGAACCTGAAAAATATTTGCATGATAAGATTTCAAAAAAGGCCAAAACATGAGAGCTATTTTGTCAATCAAAATGTCAACTTTGATCAGTCAATGGGATGTATATGAGCTGTCAAGTAGAGAATACTCACAGCATGGAAGAGCAGTTTGTCAAACAGCCATCTCCTGTTCTCAGAGGTGACCCGAGGAAAATCCCAGGACATTGCCAGCGCATTGATGGTGTCCTTTTCCTCAGAAGATAATTCTGCCTCACCATCCAGCTAATAATGAAAATGTTCATTTATAATTATTCATGAAGATTACATAGTTATTTCCACAATCGAACATATTTTGATTGTTACAGTAAATAGGTGGCGAACAGAATAAAAGCTTATTTTGTTTGCTGGAGCCTATCTCAGCTATTATCAGGCGAGAGGCAAGGTACACCCTGGACAAGTCGCCAATCAGGGCCACATTGAGAGACAGACAACCATTCACACACTCTCCTACAGACAATTCAGAGTAAGCAGTTAACCTAGCATCAGGTCTTTGGATGATGGAAGGAGGCCAGATTACCCGGTGAGAACCCACACATACTGTACAAATGCTGCTGTTTGAACAGTTCCAACTCCTCCCAAGCCTGGGCTTAAACTGGAAACCCTTTTACTATGAAGTTGCGTTACTAACCACCACACCACCATGCAGGCCAAAAAAAACCCCCAAAAAACAGTGATCATACCAACTTAACTGTCTCACGGATATCAAGGTCTGCACAGTCCTTCAGATCAATTGTGGCTTCTTCTGGGGATCCACCAAAGAGAACATGCTGTATTGCTGCACTTAGTCCGCCTAGGCATGGCCCACCATGTAGGAACGAATGACCAATCATTCGGCCAGCAACAAGAAAGAAGTCGCTTTCCAGAAGAAAATGGGAAGTGGAGGGAATCAAATGATCTTTTTCACCCTCAAATAGAAGTGTTCCCCCTGGTGCTTAAAATGAAAGAAAAGTCAAATTACATAGAGAGTTATGCAAAGGACAGATTCTCCTGCCATACAAAGTTGTTAAAGTAAATATTCATTAATTCTACATAGCAGTCTACTACGGATGCAACAGATTTTAAAAACAGCTATATTCACATTTAAGTCTCAGGAATGAAGCATGATTAATATACAGGTTTGAGAAAAGATTTGATTTCAGTCTGAAAATGGCCAGCTACTGTCAAATCCAGTTATTTCAAAGGAATGTATTTTTAAAATGTATAAAATTTTATTACATTAAATACAATTTTACTTACCGAATTGAGTATCAAAACCATACTGCAGTTTGGACATGATCGTTGAGAAGAAGTGACGAGTCACGCCATCACCAATTGCAGGATCTCCTAAGCAAGAAACACACACTGCATACATCAGTAAACAGCAAATGTGATTGTGAATGTCTCTGTGTTCTTATGATGACCTATAATGTATAGTATAGTAAAAACACTTTGACCTTTCAATAACTTAGAAACATTCAAAATAGATAGTTTTTCTCAACAAGACCTGAACTGCACATACAAAAATACTTTCCATTTTAAACATTTTTTAAAAATTTGAGAATCACTGAAAAATTAGGCTTGGTACAGTTCTTTTTCATCTTAAAGCAATAGTTCAACATTTTGCCACAATCCCAAAAATACTTCAACTTCAAAGTATTCACAGACCAGCTCACATCTCTGCAGCACAGATGTCGAAACAGGCACTTCTTATTAAAAGTTATGTATCTGCTCACATGATCATAGGATAATGACCGTCAAATGTTCAACTATCAAATTTTTTATATGGATCACATTTACCCTTAAGCGTGCATGTCAAAGGAGAAGCCCAATTGACATGAGCCCTCTTGTAAAAAGAAAGGATTGCCCTTTCCCTGTCCTCTGCACTGTCTCCAAGATCCATGATGATATTTAAAGGCTTTTCAGTTTCATGTTGACCCAACAGCCCTTCTTTGAATCTCTTTGCTGCCTCTGAAGGATCTGGCTCGATTTTCCAAACTATACACAGTTCAAAATATTAAAAAATTACTTATTACTTCCATGTACTGTAGGCAGCAACTACTTACTGAAATAAAGCATGCAATGTGTAATTTTAACTGAACAGACCAGCAAAGCCTCTCTCTTCAACGGAAACAAGATCAACAATCTCCGGAGTAGCAACATGTCCATGAGGGGTTTCTAGTGCTGTTGGGCCTTGCTGTCTGGCTTCCTGTGGGTGGAAATCGTCTTCGGTTATCTCCATTGATACCTCGCCACTGCTCTGCAAAAGTCTTTGTATAAATAAAAGGTGATTTTGTTAGTGCATTTCACAAAATAAGTTATAACTGACAACTACGTAGTGTATCAAAACTGCAAACCAAAGGAATTATTGAAATAAAACATTTCAATTGTCAAATGTTCATTTCTAAAATTCATCCAGGATATGTAAACCTTCACATTTGGACATTCTTATGGTCACTAAAGAACATGTGGATTCATATCTATAACAAGAACATTTTCTTCCTCTCAGCTATACTCATGTACACCAGCTGAATGACGGATTCAGATTCAACTCTTTACACACCTCACATTTGCAGAGTTGTGTTCTTGCACATTGTACAATTGCAAATATATTCGTAGTCGTTTTTAACCCCTCATCTTGATTCTGCATGAGCTTAATTCTTATTCATTTATTCTTTTGTATTATTGTTTCTATTGACCTGTGTTGTTTGCACCTCTAAAACAAATGAAATTCCAATCTGTGAACATGTTCACAGAAATGGCAAATAATTCAGATTCTGAACGTTTGTTGCTGTCTAGAACAGCTGAGACATGTGCATTGTCCCCATCTAAATATGTACAATTTCACATTACGTTTATTCGACACACTGTCAAGATTCTCTAAAACTGTTGGCTGGTAGTGGACTCACTGCCTCATGTTCTTTGTTGTGCAATACCTTGTGCATTCATCGCTGTGAATTTTAATAGTAGCGAAAGGGAAATCCTCCCCACAGTGCACACATTTCTCCGGTGGCCCAAGTAGTTCGCTGTTGCTCTCTGTTTGAGGTAACTGTAGAGGACATCGGTTACATATTATACACAAATATTGTTGTAGTCTGGATTTGTAAGAAGAGAAAAGCAGTTTAAAGATGAAGAACTTACAGGATCGGGATTTAGGTTCCTCTGCAGTGGCCTGATGTAAATGGTAGCATGCCCAATCTGAGTTTGGGGATTTTTTAAGTACTGAACAGTGTAGCCGCTGTTTGGACATGCGATCACCATCAGCTGCCGAGTCCGAGTACTACCAGATATTTTAAGGAGCTCAAATCCACCACCCTCTCTGAGTTTTGGGAATGAGGATAATATGAAGTCTTTAAACTCTTCTGGACTTGTATGACTTCCTGAGAAGTGAGAAAAGAAAAATTATAAATGACAATCACAAACAGAATATACTTTAAAGCATAAGTTTAGTATTTTGCAACTTGGACCAATTTTTTAGCACAAAATATGATCATTTACTCACCCAGACAGTTTTGGTGTAACTGAACTCATTTGGTGTAAATGAACTCATTTGGGAAATATTTAGATCTACTTACGATCAGCAGTGTTGTGCATGAATGCGTTCAATGAACGGCATTCACTGAACACATTCATATTTATGGTGAACGGTGAACTGAGCGGTTCACTTTTCAGTCAATGAATGGGAACGAGAGTGGCGCTCACTTTGACAACAATGAGCGGATCACGCAGTTCACATTCACGCTCATTTGAAAAGTGAGGTTTTACGACACTGTAATACGGCAAACACCACAGGTCCAGCATGGCTAGTGCTATTTCCTTCCCGCGATTCCGTCTCAGCTGCTGGCATCGCTGAAGCCCGTCTACAGAGCTCTTGGGAGAGTCTGATGTACAGATAGAGCAATATGCAGACGGGGAAAAAGCTCACGTTTTGTGACAGCTGTGCACACCGGGACTTAACAAGTAAATAGGTACATCAGCCTCAAATTTGAAGCAACATCGAATGAAAGCATGCGAGCTGTCTTAGTGTGCTGAGAGAGAGCTCAGGTGAGAGCAATCAGTGCAGTCCCCATTAATTTGGCCATGATCTGCACCATATTAGGGCAGTGACGTCATTGGGTGACAACAGACTGAGCCCATGCAGCTGGGCGCAGAGACGCTGCAGTGGATCACAGGTGGGCCACAGAGCGCCACCGCCGCTGCTGCTTTGCCTGGACACGAGAAAATCCCTTCAATCCACTCGCAACAGCTGAGTTTGGGGCTACTATGAGCCTTCAGTCAGTCCCGATCAGACAACACGTTGCTAACATAGAGGAAAGCTTGACGCTTTTCCGTTAGCGGCGTACACCAATACTGATCCACTCAGAGGACAACAGGCCAACAAACATCTCTGCTGCAGCAGCACCAGAGCTGGGTGAGAACCAGCGTCTCTGCGCCCAGCTGCATGCGCTCAGGCTGATGTCACCCAATGACGCCACTGCCCTTATATGGTGCAGATCATGATCTAACTAATGGGGACTGCACTGATTGCTCTCACCTGAGTTCTCTCTCTCAGCACATTGACAAATGTCTGTGACTGAAGGATATTTTCTGTGGACGGATCTTTTCCCCCTGAACCTAAATGGACCATGTCATGTCAATGTTTTTGAAGTCCTGCATAATTTGGTTCATCCTGGTTAAGTAAAGGTTTCATTTAACATCCAGTTTATCTTGACTACACCTTGTATTTTCCTTTTTCTATTAACATCACACATTATTTGAGGGGTAAAATCTATTCTCTATCTCAACATTATTTTTCTCCGGCATTTAATAATTGTTTCTAGTCGAGTCTTTATTGGTTAGTTTTGGAGTGGCAGTGATTTGTGATGGATGGTTTTATTGAGCATTAACAAAATATACCAAATTAACGTGAACTAGTTCATTTTTAGATATGTACTTAGTTCATTTTTCAAAAAATGAACTATGAACGTGAACTAGTTCATTTCTATCTTTGTGAACTGAACTTTGAGCAAGTTCTGTTTTAGTATAAACTGGCACAACACTGGCGATCAGCATACATCCAATATAATGGGAGTGGCCCCGTTCACTCTCATTATATTGTATGTATGCTGATCATGAGTGGATCGAAATATCTCCCGAAGTAGTTAGACTTACACCAAAACTGTCTGGGAGAGTAAATGATCGTGTTTTATGCTAGAAAACAGATCCATGTTGCAAAATACCAAACTTATTCTCTAATGTAGGGAAAGAGGTTCTGGAAAAAGTTAAAGCAAATTATATTCTTAAAATACATAATTTGAAAATCTTAGTCCCTGTCTCCAGGACACATGAATAAGGACCAAAGATAGAGGCGCTTTTTTAACTTTAATGTTAAAATTATTTGAAACAATACAGTAAAAACTGCTCCAGCAAAACATCTTCTATCTGTGTTGTTGGTTTTTAAGATCCCTTTTTTTTAGTCATGAATCTACATTCACCATAACACATCCGCTAAAACCACGTCTTGTCATCATGATACTTTACATACCTCTAAAGGTGAGACGCTTTTCCCCCAGCCCTGCAGCTTCAAGCATTTGCTTCGCAGGCCGATTTGGGACTAACTCTGCGTGTTTGTCCTCCAGACAGCAAAACATGTGAGTGTATGAGTGAAGCTGTGGGGGCAGAATGATAGATCTCCTCCTTGATGGCCCTCTACCACGAGCATAGGGGGCAAAGAGTCTTCCAACCTCAGCTAGGATCAAGAAACAAAATCAAATAAAAATCAACGTGAGGACCTTTATCCTGTGGAAGTTGCAACATGTTGATTGCACAAAAATACTGTACCGTCCACTGGGTGTCTTGGTGTCTGTGGTGGGGGTGGGTTTGGAGGTGAAATGACTGAGTTCACACTTGGTACTGCACAAAAAAAAACAACAAAAAAAATGTAGTAAATGCCACATGATTGGTGAATTAAAATGAAATTGATCCAGTAGGCTGCAGCTCTATTATACAGCATTGCCACACAGCCACCATCTTGCATTAGTCAGTTAGCTCCCTCTGAACATTATGTCTTTGGCCATGTACAACTTCTCATTTTTTTTAAACAATATGGTTTGTCAGAAATGCTGTCGTAATACTATATTCTTTTAATTACTAATGTATATAATCGTGAACTCTCATATATTAATGACAGTTTATTAACAAGACAACATTATGTTCGTGATTCCAAAAACTGTGCACTGTAAGAGTAGTGATTGCCTGATAATTTAGCAATATGAAATGCTTCTTTTTAGTGACAATAGCAATTACTATTATTATTTATCCCACCAAATGCGTAACCATGGTAATCATCAAGGACTTGCTGTGTTCACCATTTGATGCTCAATTAATCTCCAAATTTTCTGAATACCTCTGGTATCATTAGGCTAATGCTCAATTGACCTTGACTTCCGATCAGAAGTTTATTTAGATTTCTTGTAGGTAACACTTGTTTCACAATGTAAGAGAGATTGACCTTTTGTTGAGATGGTAGAATGGTTCATGGTGGGTGCCAGAAATTTGTTTTGAAATCCAAAACTGCACAGGTATGCTGAAGATAATTCATCGGCTTTTACGTGTAAGTGTAACAAAGTTGTATGCTATTCTAACATGGTAGTTCTGTTGTTCTATTAGACCTCTATTTTTTATGTAATTAAATAGCCTGGATTTAGTTTAAACATTTAGGGAAGTGTAGGAACAAAGGCTACTGTAGCCTACCCTACAGATCAGGTAATGTTAAAAAGAAATAATCGCACTCAATCACTGCAGCCGACAGATGCGAACATGACAGAAGGCCTGGTTATGCTACACAGGACATTGAAATTTCATCCGGTTACGGAGCAGCGGAGGCTCCATTCTACCGTTCAGCTTTACTACCATTGTGATGATACTCACATAATATATGTCTGGGAGCCTATACTTGCTTGGAACAAAATTCGAATCTACAAGACTATGCAACAAATGTTGAAGATTATGTTTCTGCACGACATACTTATTGCAGAATTTTAAATCATGTGAACTGCTTTCCTGTAAATTGTGAACTTCGGTCATGCGGCCGCAATGCTAAAGACAGCAAAAGGAGAAACATTTGTCTAATACATACTTTTATTGTTGCCCTGGTTTTTTGGTCAATATAGGCTGACATTATTTAACACTTGACAGGTTGTTAACTTACCGTTTTCTAGTTGGTCAGCCACATTCCGCAAGAGCTCTGCTAACGGTGTCCCGCTCGCAGCCATTCTTCTGTTGTTCCTTTCCTCTGCTTAGTTTCGCGGTTAAGTTTGGCAGCAACCAGCAAAAAATAAGCTTCACTGCCACACCGTGGATGAAAGTGTGAACAGGCGAATGCATTTATATGAATCCGTGTATGAATCGTTTGCTTCTGTCTGATTGTCCCAGCTAACCTATCGCGCTGCAGAGAAATGTTAGAACCGCCCACCTTATTAACATACAGATACAGAAATGAATGAATAAATAA
>JBAMHT010011887.1:0-14775 GCA_037177075.1 Craterocephalus fluviatilis | reverse complement strand
TGTTAAAGTATTTTATTTACAAATCTTTTGGTTCAGTTCATGCATTGAGTGGTCAGACACACAAACACACATGACGACATTTTATGACGACATTTATGATATTTTTGTCATAATGACACTTCCGACGCCTATCCTACAGCGTTTCTTACAAGCTTTCCTCTGTTTTTCCCTCCTGCTACAGTAGTGATGTCACTAATGAAAGCATCAATACCACAGACACACTCACCTGCACAGGTCTTCCTGGTTTGGACTGTAAAGGCTCTGACCAGTCACTTTTTATCTCTGACATGCCAACAGAGTCAAATGTTCTTCCTCAACAGCAAAAATTACAAATGTGTTGAATTTCTTATTCATGCATGATGATGTAAAAGGAGACATGAGCAACCACAGGCATGGTGATGGGAGGAAGACCTAGGCGAGCCTGTGTAAGTGGGCCGTATGGACCGGGAGAAGACAGGAAAAGGTAATGACTTATCCATCTTTAAAACAACAGGTTCTCCAGATTCTTACATATAATTACATGAAAGCTACTGTCAGACACACATGACAGTGATGCAGTGTGCCACAAATGATCATTGTTATCTCAGTCAGAAAACTCCATCATGTGATGGATCTCAGAGTTCAGGTTAAGCTAATGAGAACACTGATGGGATTGGCTGATGAGATGATGTGATGAAACTCTCCCACACCCTCATCATGGCTGCTTCTCTGTGCTGAGCAGTCAAACATAGATCCACTGAGCTTTCAACACTGAGTGCATCATCAGAGGAACAACTATTGTTCAATAGTGCTCACGCTTCATAAAGCACCTGTACTGAAGGATTTGATACAAATACATGTATTATTGCACCCCTACGGAATGACTATACACCGGTAGCTTTGACCTTTGTAGTCATTGTGACAGTGTGTGGGTCCTTTCACTGTGTGCCTCCGACTGATCGTGTGCCCTGGCTACTGGGCCACAGGGGTATCCCTTTGGCTGACTGCTAAGCGTGCATGACTTTCACCCGGGACGTTGTGGGATCGATTCTCCGCCCGGGCCCTCTGTCGTCCTGCCACATCATGAACTGCTTTGAAAGACTAGTTTTACGCCACCTCATGCCCTACCTATCGAAGAGCTTTGAGCAACATTAATATGGCCAGAGGGCAGACAGGTCAACAGCTGATGCTGCTGCTACTGTGCTCCAGCCTGTGGTGAACCACACGGAGGACCTATGTCAGGTTGTTTTTCATGGATTTCTGCTCAGCGTTTAACACCATCCTGCCGAACATCTTCATTAAGATAATGACAGACGTGGACTTCCCAACCGTCACCTGCACCTGCATCACACGTTTAAATGCTAAAAACTATCATTTTCTTTTCCGAACATCCTCTTGCAATTGCCTGATGTGTAGGATGAGCCGATCTTTATCTACCTCAGCTGCCTCTATAGTCCTGTTTCTGCTGCTCAGTGAGAGGGATTCAGGCTGGAATCCTCAGGGCTGCATGTGCTGGTTAACCTGCCGCTGCCAGGATGTTTTGTTTACTCCACTACCATAAGAGCATCATGGAGAAAACACTGACAACTATAAATGGATAACAATAGATCTGCTGCCTCAAGTGCCTCTCAAACACCAACGTATAAGACAAAGAGAAGAAAAAAAGTCAAAGTGGAGTCTGACCGTGCAGGAGTAAAACAAGAGTCCACATGGGAGCAGCTTTGGATAAATGGAGGAGGCTCTGATCTGCTCTGGGAATAAAACTGAATCCTCAGCTGCTTTCTGATTACTAAGAAGCTAAATGTCATATGTATGACAGAAACCAGGATACAGAATATTTCAATGCTACATTTACTGCATGAAACACTGACCCTACCGTTAGCATAGGATGCAATATAAAGGAGGGAGTTTCATTCCTATCTCATTGTAACACCGTGTGCAATGACAACAGAGGCTATTCTATTCGGTTCTAGTCTGTTTGTGAGTTTTGACCAGTTTAGTCTCTTCTTATGAGTGCATTTCACCTCCTACGAGAACTCAGGAAGACCTATCAAGATCTGAAGTGATGAATAGAATATGGTCAACTGCTGATACCTAGCTTATCTCTTAACCGGTTAGGATGTTGTGGCCATCAGCAGTACTAATTTAAAGGTCAAGCCATGTAGTTTTATGCCAAGCCTCACTCACATATGTAAAGCTGTCTGCAGGATAAAGATGGGTGGGTTTTTAAGGAGAGATTATTATCAAAATGTTTTGCAAATGAGCTTTTATGTATGACATATGTCTGCATTCAAGTCAATCACTCCATGAACACTGCATGAACCTCAGAAATAAAAGAATTGATGAAAGCAAGTCTATTGAGGTAATCATCCTCCTTTTCTAGTGACTCACAAGGTGTATATATACATTAAGAATAGTAAACTCCTTGTTAATATTTTTCATCTGTACAGCAATACATCAGCCAACTTCAATCTGTAAGGTATGGAATACACGTATGGAAAGGTATTTCTGACCAAATTCATGAATTGGGTCATTTAATTCTGCGTTTTTGAAATTTGAAAATGCATTTTCAGGCAGGAACGGTGTCGATATCAGGCCAGACAAGAAAACTTGTTCTAGAGAAGCTGCTAAGAAGGGAGAAGAGTGGCACCAGAGCATAGTGGCATCGGTGGAAGGGACGTGAGGCTAATATTATATCGTAAATAAAACAATACATGCTGCTCAGCTCGGCTCAGCTTGGGACACACACTGGAGGGTCCTTTGCCCTGGGGGCTTGGCTTTAGGGGGAAGTCTGAAGAAAGAGATTTGGACTTGTATATTTTCCAAATGTAGCTTCCTGGAAGTGGCTTTTCAGGATCTCCTACCCTACCTTTGAGCAGAAAAACTTGAACCACTGACACTTTGCAGAAGTTCAGCTGAAGTGAAACTGTATTTGTTTATTGTAACGGTGTTATTGTGATGATGTTATTTTCATGTGCTGCTCATTCTGGGACAACAGATCGAAATTAGCATCATGCTAAATCTGGCAAATTTAGAGCAGCACACTGTGCAACCATTAGTACACAATGATAAATGCCATCAGACATCATGCTTGTTGGAGCGTCCTGTAGACTGGAAGATGTGTGAGATGTGATCCAGACAGAGGTCGGACAAGAGCTCTACGTCTTCAATGTTTCACAGTTTGAATACAGTCAGCAAAATTCCTCAGGTAGCAACAGGTCCTCAGGTATCTTCTTCAGACCGTTCTCTGGAAACCGGACAGATGGTTGTGTGTAAATCACAGTAAATAGTGATTTTTCTTGCTTCTAACTCACCTTCATTTGAATTCATTTTACTTTTATCAATCAGTCAATCAAGCTCTATTTCTAAAGCTCTTTCATACATACATATTATAGCACAAAGTGCTTTACAAAATGAAAATACAGAGTAATTGTCTCAGACATACAGGTACACACACATATACACTCATACACACACAGACACACACAAATAAGTACAATGGAATTGTGATGGTGATAGTGGTAGTGAGGAGGCGCTATCTCACTCTCAGCATTAAGCAGCAAGGAAGCACTCAGCAGGAGTATCCAGGCCTGGTCCCTAAAGGCCACGGCCCATAGGCCTCAACGCCCCCCCTCACCCCAACACACCTGACAAAGGTGTGTCAATGCAGAGAGAACCCCCGCCACTGAGCCTGGACACCAAAGCTCAGGGGACTGGATAAAAAAAGTTTAAAGAAAAGTGATACACAATATTAAGAAGAGAAAAGATATGAATGAAAGCTAGGAACTGTCAGTTTAAGACAAATATATTACCATAAATAGAAAAGGTGCAATAAAGATTAACACTAAATAAATTAACTAAAAAATGAAAATAAGTTAAATCACTTCACCTTATTTTATTTTTTCCTTAGTCTAAAGTGTTAAAGATGAATTAGGACTTTAGGTTCCCTTATGTTTTTCTTTTGAAAGAAAAAAGAATCAAAGATAGATAAAGAGATTACTTTACTGGAGTGGACTGTTCACAGCTCAGATTTGACTCCTCAGTACATAAACTAGTTTTTGATGTTCTGATCAGGTCTTTTTCCGAAAAATATCTCTCTTGTTACTGAGACTTTGGGTCTGAATGGGATCACCTGGAGAAAAAATAATAGAAATGCACGATGCCTGAAAGCTTCTTAGCAAACTTAAGGAAGCATGAATCCACGAACAAACTTCCTCATGTGAGTTTACCAGATGGCGGTGAACAAAGTTTGAACCATTCAGATGCTGGTGGATGAAGGTCAGACCAACATCTTGGATAATTACTTTGATAATTTTCTTTCTTTCTGAAGGCAAGTTGAAATTAAAACCAGTTTACTGCGATAGCTTGGAGGAGATGTTAGTATCTCCTCTCCTGCTTCTCATTCTTTCCTTCACTGCTCTGCCGCCTCTCTCAAACCCACCCCTCCACATGCCGACCTTTATGCTGTCATACAAGCAAAACACCAACACACTCGCATCAACACACACACACCCACACACTCTGGAAAAGCACCTCCCATGTATATGAGGTGAGCTGAGCCGTTGCAGGTCCACCGACGGCCACTTGGAGGCACCGCAGTGCTGCACAACTCCTGCATGCTTCCTCTGCTTGTGCACATGAAGCGTAGAGAAACAAGGAGATGTTGCCACAAATACTCATATGATGCATGAATGAAAGCTAAGAAGATACATTAATAGGTTACAATAAATATTTAGAATCATTTCTTTCGTGTTATATATGATGACAGACAGCTGTTATGGGGCGACAAAGAGGCAGAGATGAGAAGGTTGAACTGGAAACATCTGAGAGTAAATAATCTGTTTTCCAAACATCAAGGATTCATGATGCTTAACAAATAAGTTGAAACTTCACTTTGTCAGAAAATAGCACAACCATTATATATCCACCGCGAGAAGCGGTGCGGGAGGGAGGGAGGGATGATGATGATGATGATGATGATGACGACGAAGAACATGATAATGGCGGCCGGACGAGAGTCGAGGCAGACCAAAGCAAGGAGACGAGGACGAGAGGCGATACGAGAGGCTCCGGTGTGAGGATGGGAGGCGGCCGGACGTGCGGCGACCCCGGGGGGAACGGCCTATGGCCCGAGGCGGCCGCTGGAGGCGCGACCGACCGGCCCCGGGAGGAAAGAAGCCGCTGGAGAGGAGGCCGCCAGGACCCACCACTGCCCTTTTTAATCACCCTCTTCTTTTTATTGGACATTTTATTATTTTTATGATTTTTAGCTTTTTAATAAAGCTTTTAACTGACTTTTAATACTGCCCTCCTGTCTCCATCCCTCCAGCAGCGCCCGGTATCAGTTTTTAGCGGACCCTGTCCCTCGGCTCGCGACACAACCTCTTTATAATAAATATTGTTACTCTTTAAATACTGCAGTGCTTCCATATTAGAACGCGGCAATAAATTAATTGTTTCAGTAATTGATGCTGGGACGCATGTAACTGGTCCATGAACGCCATTTTGACCACCTTTTGGTAACGCAAGCATTTTCATAAATGGTATATGTAATGCTATTAAATGCTGTTCCAAACTATTCAAACAGGCCAATTCATGAGGAATGGCATGAGGACGCAAGTTATTTTCTGCACATTCAGGTGGCACCTGACCTTTACTAATTTTGTAATGACACGTATAACATATCCAAATTTTACCACAAGCTGCTTCTAACAGTGGGCATGGCACTATACATTCTTCCTTACACTTGTGCAGATATTTATCAGTGATACATTTCTGTGCTATCTCATCAATTAACTTGGTCTTTTTATAATGATCACGTTTACAATTTAATACTTGATGTTTAAAAAGTATCCTATTGCAACAAGCACAAACATAAACAGGACCTTCAATGACTTTATTCAAAAGCTGCTCAATCACAAAATCTAATATTTGCGACTTTACTTTAAGTTCACGTCTCTTCAGATTAACTAATTCTTTAACTCGACTCTTACGCATAGGAACAGAATGATATTTCCTTTTACTCATTAGTTTTGTAGTATTCATGTGTAATTGATTAAGTCTATACTTAACTTTGCTCTGTGTTCTCTTTTTTTCCTGATACAAGATATCTTCTTTATATTTCTGTTTGCTAAATTGTTTCACTTTCTCCTGATGCAAAGCATCTTCTTTATATTTCTGTTTGCTAAATTGTTTCACTTTCTCCTGATGCAAAGCATCTTCTTCATATTTCTGTTTGCTAAATTGTTTCACTTTCTCCTGATGCAAAGCATCTTCTTTATATTTGTTTGCTAAATTTTTTCACTTTTTCCTGATGCAAATAATCCTTTTTATATTTCTCTTTGCTATAGTCCTTTACCTTCTCCTGATGCAAATAATCATCTTTATATTTATTTTTGCCATAGTCCTTTACTTTCTCCTTATGCAAATAATCCTCTTCATATTTTTGTTTGCTATAGTCCCTTACTTTCTCCTGATGCAAATAATCCTCTTTATATTTCTGTTTGCTATAGTCCTTTACTTTGTCTTGAAAAGCAACATCTTGTGCATATTTTCTTTTAATTTCAGCCTTTTTTATCTCTCTATGCATTTCATTATTACTATACATTGTTTTTTTCATTACCTTTTGCTTTTCCTTATAAAGTTCTTGATAATTTAATCTGTATTTTGAAGTCCTTCTAGTTTTTAGATATTTTGAGAATGGATATTTTACCTTTGGAGCTACACTTGCATCGCCACCATTGTTCCGCCTTAAATTGTACCGCCTTAAATTGTACCGCCTTAAATTGTACCCTCCTGAAGTGGATTCTCCAACTTTGCAATAACCATAACACATCTGTGTTTGAGGTTGTTGTGCACAAACAACTGTCTCGTAATGGTTACCACTAGTATTTGCTACATACAGTCCCTGATTTGACAAATGTTGATCATTACAACTGTATTGAATCCACTGGTTGATATAATATGTAAAAACGTTTACACCTAAACAATCAGCTGCTGCTTGAATTTCTACCTCTGTAGCCCAACTACCAACAAAGCGCATCCTTGACATGTCCAGGTATTGCGAAACTGAGGAAAACCTGCTTCTTAAATTTCCCTTATATTTCAGAGGATTGCTTTGTATCTGCTTAACAACAGCTAGCCTAATCTTTCTATGATTTTTCTGAGTGCCACTAATAGCCTGACTGATTGCCCTGAAGAAACAGTTCCCATCTCCAACTATCTTCTCAGTTAGACAAGGTGCACCCAGTGGACCACCTGCAGAAGGTACAGCTTCAACCTTCTCTGACTCAATATTTAGCTGTTTACACAAGGCATCTGATAAGTCTTTCGAAATCGGACTAAACTCCAAACCTCTGCTCTGGATATCGCTGACAAATTCAACATCAGAGTTGCCCTCCTCAGCATCAGCCCAATTGGTTCTCTTTGATGTTTTATTTCTCAAGGACATCTTTCGCTTCTCACGTCTAACTCTGTCTGAAGTAACACTTTCCTGCTCAGTACACTCACCTAAACTAGAACCAAACTCCTTCACTAATAACTCCATATCAGCTTCAAGATCTAAGGACAACTGCTGACTTTCACTATGACAGACTCTGTGTATCACACTAATGCCACTAATCTCAAAAAGCTTACGTGCTTCTGTGATACCATCAGCAAACCTAAGAATGTAGTCGTAGACCTGATCCAGACAACTGAAATAGACAACTACACTCTTTCCTCTCTCATCCACCAACCCATCTGCACTGCGTGCATGGGAATCTACCACTGCGTACTGTCCGTCTTGACGGATGATAGCAGTGGTACTGCCGCTCAGTGTCAGAATGCAGGTTTTATACTTTGTGCACACCTCCAGCAATCCCTCAAGGAGAGGGGTGTGCACACCTGAAGCAATTAATTCTCCCTCATCTACACCGACTTCTCCTGAAACAAAAACCTTCTCCTCAAACTCAAACGTCTGTCCATTAATAACTTTAACTCTGTCTTTCACCATGTCTGAAACACAGAGCCGTTGCTGTCCAGCACTAATACCACCGCTGTCACGCAAAGAGGTGTACAGCTCATCTCCTAAAACTACCACATTATCTAAGGTTTCAGACTGCCATGTAAACACACTGTCTACAGTATGTTGGGCCAGTGCTACTAAGCTCACTGCTGCACACTGAAGCCCACCATAAACAAACCGAGAATCGCCCTGGTGAAAGCTACCCTGAACTGACCCAACACACGACAAAAAGCTGCCATCCTGACTCTCACCTGTGGCTCCTTGCCCTGACAGTCCCACTTCCCTGTCCACATCCAACTCTACCTTGGTTTTCTCTACAGAAATTCTGGAAACACCGTACCATTGTGCATCCAACGACTTCTTCAGGTTCCTGATATGAAACATCAGGTCATTGAAGCAAGTGTTGAACACAACAACAGATGTTCCAGTTTCTGTTGCCAAACCCTGACTATTGCGAACACCACAATCTACCACTGCAAAATAATCTTTGTGCTGAATAACCAGACTTACAGCACGGTGCATATCCAGAATGCACATACCATCTCTAAGCAAGTACTCCTGCAACTTCTCTTGGATCTCAAACTCTTCTTCTGACACAGAAAAATCTCCATAAACTGGCCGACCCATCTTCACCTTCCACTGACTGCCAAAAACACTGTGCTGCTCTACCAACTTGCACAACTCCTTGCTTCTTCCACTTTCCTGGCTTTCTCCAGCAACAAACGTTGCCAACTTCTTTCCTTCCACACTGACCTGCTCAACATCTGATGATCGCCAGGTACAAACGGGGGATACTACATGTTTCATCGCAGCTACAATACTACATGAAATGAGACTTTGTATCTCAGTACTATCAGAAAAACACTTAACAGTTGTCCCTGAAAGTAGAGGAACCGGGATGCCTGTGGAACACAAACAACCATTAGCGTCACTCCTACCTTGGGTGGCTTCTTGTGTGCGCTGCAAGCCACCCCCCCCTGGCACCTGCACAGCCATCGGAGCCTCCGCAGACACCGGAACAGGACGGACAGACGCCTCTGGAAGGGTGGGCTGTGGCGCATCACAGGCAGACACCAGGATGGGTGTGGCCTCAGCACATCTGGCAGACACCTGGCTCGGTGTGGCCACAACCTATGAAAGAAGCAAATTGAAACAATTTTTAAAAAGAAATAAATAAAACACCCAACTATTAAGAGATTCTTCTAAGCAAACCTTATCCACCGCTGCGTCTGGCTTGAGACCAATAGACACAGGAACACGTGCTGGAGATGGCCTCTATAAATAAAAAATGTGAAAGATCATTATTAACCAAGAAAAATAACAAAAGTTTTTCTTATACCAAGACATTTTACCACAAAGGACTGCATTCAAAACAATACAAACCATCTTCTTCACCCTTCTCGGCTTGACAGCTGCAGGTCTGCGAGAAGGTTCCTCAGACAGAGACTGAAAAGAAAATGAGGAAATGTACATCTCTCTTTAAAAATATGATTGATATGAAGGCTGCATACAGCAAACTAATCAACTATCCCTCTTTATCCACATTTACTAAATCTGCAAACTAATTACCTGTTTGCCTGTAGGAACGTCGCCAAGAGCCGATGGAAAAGCCTTATCCATGGCAGCCAGAATAGATGGAGAGAATCGGACAGGATTCAGTGGGATGAAACACTCCCTCAAGACCACCTGAGTGCCATCCGCCTGTTAAAAAAAACAAAAACATCATTACTGACAATTACTCTTTTGCCAGCAAAACCCACAAACACACAACCATCATGCCAAACTTTCAAATGCTACAAACCTGTGTGTGACCCATCCTTTTCTTGGAAGAAACAGAGCCAGGCTTTGTTCCTCCCGAATGGGTCCTCTGAAACATCAAAAAAATAATAATTTTTACAAGTGAAATAATTGCCTTATAAAATTTACAGTCTCTTAAAACAAAAATATCAAATACAAAACTCATTATTACCTTCCTGCCCGATTCCACCAACGTCCGCTTGGAAGGAGATGGTCGTGTAGCTCTGACCTCCTCCTTCACAACCACCTTGGGACGGGTCTTTGCCGCAGATGACTTACGAGACACCTGGCGAAGCACTGGTGGTGCAGGTGCTGGTGTCTCCAGTGTTTTGTATGTCGCACAAAACAGCAAGTCGACATAGACCTCCATCCCACACGAATCTGATAAGTGGATCTAAAAGAGAGAGAAAGAAAACATCAATGACAAATTAACATTTTGTATTTCTAAAACAGTCCCACAAAGGTGATTTTTTGTACTTACACCATCAGGTGCCCACATCTCCCGACGGTCCAGAGGAAAAAATTCGGCCATGTGCCAGTACTTGACACCTAACAATACAAAGAACCAAAATATTACTTATAAAAAAAATTTGTAAATATGCCTAACAATTTCTTTATTACACACAATATCGAATAAACAAAATCTTATACATGCCACAAATAAAAATGAGTCATGAAAAACTCATTATCATTAACTACATGTTTTCCTGAACTTACCGAGACGGCTGGCCTGACGGTGAAATTCCTGGCGCATCAGGTTCTGATATTCCTCTGGAACCGTGAGTCGCGGAACAATATCCATCACATATACCTAGAAAAAACAAAAAAATACTGATTATATGCAAAATCACAATTAAAATTGTGACTGAAAATGAACACTAGATGAATAATACCTTTGGCCAACGGCTGCAAGCTGCAGACAAATATCGGCTGAAAGCCTGTCCCGCTTGTTCAACGGTGTGATTGGTCAAAGATAAGTTGTTGCTGGGTGCACAAATGCAGACTGCAGACGGGGCTCGAGGAAGAACAGCATTCACAAGTTCGATCCGCAGCTGGTCAGCATGTGCACCAGGGGTAGACATAACACCGAAAGAATACTTTCCTTCTGGCATTTTGACGTATCCATCAGCAATGCTCCGTAGGTGTGAGGCACCCACGAGAAGAATGAACTGTGAGAAAACACAGCAAAATAAAAACTTTGATTAAGAGAGTGTACAGATTAAAATCAAATCGTATGTTGAAGATGTTATTTAAACACTGAAATTACCTCCTTCCCAGGAACCTCCTCTGGAATGACGAGTTTGTGTCTTCTCTCAGTGAGAAGACTGACCGGCCATTCCTCGACTTTGTGGCGGAAGCCTGTGCCACGCGCTATGAATTAAACAAAATAAAATTCAATAACCTCACATTCTAATTGTATAAATGCATACATACACACACACACAGACAAACAAACACATGAAATTGTAAAATGGAGCAGGTTCAAGAGAGCATTACACAAAATATCGCTTAAAAAGAAAAGAAAGATATGTACATACGTCCAACAAAAGGTGCGGAAGGCAGTTCTTGGCCAAGTCGATGAGTGATTTGGCCCATCCTGCGCTGCCTTGCGGCATCCGAACGTTTCTGAGACTTCAACTGCGGCATCTGCATTGAAAAAAGTTTTTTTTTAAACAGAAGGAATATCAAATTAAAGTTAAAATCAAACAATATAAAGGTCTTTTTTCATCTATAATACATGGTAAATAACAACCAGGAACTGAAAACATGAAAGTTCGACTACAGGTAACAGAACTAGAGCAAGAAGACAATAGAAAAAAGAAGGAAGCCAACAAGGGGAGAAATGTATGTAAAAAGTATATCAGTGAAGGACCAGCAACTGTTCAACAGCTGAGCATCTCTTCTTATTCTCCAACTTTAAAGACTGAACAAAGTACAACTTTTGACGCAAACAGCTGCATTTAGGAACATGATTAAAAGGCATAGCTTTAATGAAAATTCTTTTTTTTAACTAGTTGTAAAGCACATCAACAGCAACTATATTTCACATTAAACATAAATATTCCTGATAATTTCTTAACATTTGTTGTATTTTTAATATCTGGGATGTATATTGCAACATAGATTATTTAACTAAAAACATCAGCATGTCAGAATTCCTGAGAAACATATGGAAATCCACTTTTATGTCCTTTTTGCAGAATAAAGTTGAACAAAGCTTAATTATTATCTTCACATTGTGCTGCTGTCCCCATGTATCTCATTGATAACAGAAGCACTTCCATGACAACTACAACATGCCATACATTACCAGTTACATACCAAACATCACCTGATACTTCCAATCAACAATATTCAGAATCAGAATCAACCATTCAGTTAGCATAAATTAAAATGCAAGTTAGCCTCATTTCATTTCTTTTTATGCATCTAGACCATATCAGCTCCTGTCCTGTTTAAAAACTATTTTATATCTTTTATGAATCTATATTTGTATAGTATATTTGTGTCCACATTTGAAGGGTTTAATTGTTGTATCTTTACAAGGGAACCAGGTCTAACTAGACTAGATGTAGAGAGAATAAAATGAGACTAAATTTCCACAAATAAAAGTCTCATAAATCACAGAATGTGTTCTTTTATTCTACGTTCTGTGGAGAAGATTTGAGCTTAGATTTGAAAAGTCCAAGTATTGTAGTTTTACAACAGCACGAGATGTGATGTGGTACAGATGCAGCAAAATAAAAAGAAATGAGCCTAATATGTAATTTCACAAATGGAATAAATGTTTCACAAATCAGAGACTGTGTTTTATGAGTCTCCATACTGTGTAGAACATTTGAGTCCAGGTTTGCATACTTAAAGTGCAGTTTTACAACAGGACCAGGTCTGATGTGGTCTACATGCAGGAAAATAATCATAATTGAGGCTATTTTGCCTTTCCACAAATAGAATAAAGGTTTCACAAATCACAAACTGTGTTTTTATTAATCTACATCCTCATTAGAACATTTGAGTCACATTTAAAGAGACTAAGTGTTGTAGTTTTACAACAGGAGCAGATCTAATGTGTTCTAGATGCAGGAAAATAAACATATTTCAAGCTATTTTGCATTTTCACACATGGAATAAAGGTTTAAAAAATTAACAAGCTGTTTTAATTTTTCTATATCCTGATTAGAACATGTGGGTCCAGATTTTAGCATTTTTCAAATCGGAAGCCAACTTCAGCCTCGTCATGTAAACCATTCAGTCAACCGTTACTCCGGAACGCTTCGCGCTGCGACCGTAATTCAAACGGTTCCAGAAAGCCCAGAAAAAGACCTTTCTGTTGGTATAAGACACATACAGACACTCCGCAGAGTCCGGTAATAAACGGTCTGTAAATGTAAACCCTTCAATCAACCGTAACTCCAGAACGCTTCGCGCTACGACCGTAATTCAAACGGTTCCAGAAAGACCAGAAAAATTACTCTCTTTTGGTATTTCACAAGGTAGCTATTCTTATTTTTGCGTTAAATGGATAAACACCCGTTCTGGTTACTTTAACCAAACAGGATTTAATCGCTAGCAACAACTAGCATCACAGTCAAGGTTAGCTACAGTTCTGTGAAAGCAAAGTACTTTTATCTAACAATTACAAGCACCAAACTTCCTACAATTAACTGCAAACATTATTATAATTGGCATATAGTGTTTTACTGCACATATTTTGGCAACAACATCAACTAATTTTAAATGATGCATGAGATAACCTTACCTTGTGTCACGGTGAAGTCAGCAGAAGAATCAGTCAGTCCTCCAAAAATCTCCTCCTTGTGCTGAGTGTGTGCGTGTATGTATGTATGTATGTATGTATGTATGTGAAAAGTTGTAGAAAAGGGAATGTTTCGTCAAAGGTTAGGGAAAAGTTTGTCTTTCTCTGTTTACGCTCGAGAGCTCTCTCAGATCCAGACAAACCGGGAGAACGGAGGCCGGAGCGAGATTAAGAGTCCAGTTCAAATTTCTCTCAGCCAATCAGCTCAATGCGCCTCTCATTGATTGGACAAAAATGATGCAAGATCATTGATTGGACTAGAATGATGCATGATCAATAAACAAACAGAAAACAGTTGTAAAACAGGAAATTACATTTCAAATTAAGGCACACAATGAAAAACAGGAAGAGGCAGTGTGGGATGAATGTATTGATTTGAAAATATGACAATAAAGAGTGCACGAATTCTATGTAATTTAATGAATACATATAAACAAAAGATGAGTTCTTTATACTTGTGATAAAGAATAATTTTTTTAAGAATACAGGTTTAATTCACCAACGTACTAAATGACTTACCTTTTAAGACAATATTACTTAACACTTAATATGATTAACATAATCATTGACATATTTTCTTCCATTTTTAGGACAAATTAACTTTTGAATATCTTTGCAGCAGGTCACACATCTGTCCTGAGTCCACATATTGATCCTTGGTGGACACTTAAGTAGACCTGAAACAGAGAATGCATATATTGACAATTGATTTTTAAATGTTTGAATATTAGCAGATTTTATGTATGATAAAATATAAATTATGTAAACGTATATTTTATATAATATGTAATAACAAATAAGGAAATCTTAAAGATCCGGCTTTATACACAACTCTACTACTTCCTGAACATAAGCCAGCTGCTTTGTGAACTGTCTTTCTTTATTGGACAAATTGATTAATCCTGGTGCGTCTGGTCTTTTACTGAGGTCAGGCACACCTGGATTAATCAGTTCGTCCAGTAGTGAAAGACAGGACACAAAGCAGCTGGCTTATGTTCAGGAAGTAGTTGAGTTGTGCATAAAGCCCTGTACAAACTTTGATGTTTTACCATGAAGCACAGTCCCTCTTTATCTCCTACATAAGACTCACAAACTGCACCAAACTGAACATGTGTCAGTCTACTTACCTTCTGACCACAACCATGTGACCAGATGACGTCATCACTTAAGCCACGCC
>JBAMHT010006779.1:0-15094 GCA_037177075.1 Craterocephalus fluviatilis | reverse complement strand
AATAAAACCATTAATGAAGAGATAAATCTAAATTTAACACCTTAATTCTTTGACACATTAATGCATAAATCCACATTATGAGGACAGACCTTTTTCATACCTTATATGTAAAAAAACCTGCAGGACGACCCGTCTGATATATGATTAATAATTGTCATCGTGGAAGGAAAGACACCAACACCGATAAGTTTGGGACACTTTTTTATTTATTATTGTCATCACCTGTTTGTTATTTTCCATCTAACCGTGGGGATGTAACCTGCTTTACTGATCCGCCTCGCCGCTGAAGCTTCAGGTCCTCCTGACACAGAAAAAGTCCCGTTTACTGGAATCAACACAAGCAAACAGGGAAATATCTTATAAATGTCATTTTTTTCCCAATTTATTTAAATTTTCAGAGGCTTTTTACTGCCTGGCCTTTTGGGAAAGTTATTTTATCAGCCGTCTTCGTTGTCTGCCTCTGTTTGATCCTTCAGGTCAACATTGTTCAACTTTTCCTCCAGAGATTTCAGAAGCACATATTAAATATAATGGACATATTCAGTAACAAACCTGAGGTTACGCAGGTTTTTCCTGACATATTTTACTCTCTGTATCATCAGTGAAATGTTATTGTATTAGTGTTTGTTTTGTTGGCTGTTTGCCTGCATATGAGCTGGTTAGCCATAATCCGACATTTTAACACCTGCTGTTATCGGTGTTCATTAATATGCACTGTCCCTTTGAAATAAATATAAATAAAATAAATCTCTCTCCCACTCATCTGCACCACATTTATCCTTTCTGTATCAAAAAGGCTTTTTTCTGTTTTAAAGTCTTCCTGTGAGGTTTAATCTTCCAGTTTTATGCTTTTGTTTATGGCAGATATTTTCCTGGAGGTCGGAGGTTGTTCAGATCAGTGTCCTTCACACCGCCTGAGCACTTGCAGAAATTGATACTTTCTGAGTTGACTCAGAGATTATGCAAGTGGCTCATCTTCACTTTAATTTGTGCATGACAGCCTCCACATTTCATGTAAATACACTACTTTTATTTTAACGTACACAATTTTATTATTTTATTTTTATTCTATTCATTATATAGTTTTCCAGTCTAAATGTTATATGTTCAGTTTGTTTGTGTTCATATCTTGTATGTTTCATATTTATATTTATGCAGGCACCGTCAAATCACTACAAATTCCTTGTAATGAAAATTACTCGGCAATAAATCTCATTCTGATTCTGATTCTGAAGCCTCTGATGCTGTAATTAGTGACGTTTAAACTCTTTTTACATGCAACGATGAAGCTCCATCGCCCCCCATGACTCTTGTGCTGTTGGGACTCTTGGGTGCTGATATTCCTGCATTCCTTCTTATCTTTGCACACTTTGATTAAATTCCAAAACTGAGAAGGTTGTCGTGTGCACCAAAGCAGAAATATAAAATCCCAGGTGTCAGATCACAGTTTCAAGGCCTCCATATGAGAGTCTGCATGTTCTCACTGTTTAAGGACTGCACTGACTTAGAGGTAGCTATTAAAGAGGTTTTATGGCCTTAGTCTTACATTTTCTCAGGTTTGTTTTGTGCAAAAACCTTGATCAAGCATGTATTTTTCCCGTAAGCATAATTGAATCCACAAAGAAAAGTCAGAATGTTTGGAAACTGGTTGAGATCAGTGAATAACGCTGGTGAAGCTGCAATCTCCTGCGTTTATCAGGCCGCTGCACACAGACGGTGAGATGGCCTTCAGAGCTCCGCGTTAGATAGGATAAGCCCGGCCGTGTCAGAGTACCACGAAGCAGCTGTTTACGACCGCGCTCAATGCCATGTCACGCTGTGTTATGACATTTCATCCCGTCCGATTGCTCAAACATCACACCACAATCACAAATAAGAAGGTAACTGTGTTTATTTTAGTTGCAAAGGTGTCATTGTGAAATAAATAACAAGTGGATGAAACATTTCTAACATAAAACGTGTCCAAACATAAAACCTGCCTCACCTTCATTCAGTATAAAAACTTCTGTGCAGCAGCAAACACGTGCTAAAGCTACCTAGTGTCATTCAGTCAAAAGTGCGAAAACACAAATAGAGAAATGTTCATGGACGTTTAGGATGCATCAGAAACATTAAAGAAAAATGTTTAAAACTGAACAGAAATATGACGTGAAATGGGTTAAACCAGACCAGGAGACATCATCACCCCACAGGTCAGTAAAAACATTAAAGAACAATATTGTTTTTACTTTATTGCTTCAATCAACTTCAGTCCAAATCAAAACTTCCAAATATATCATTATAAAAATGATTTAATTAATTATTTAACCTATTTATTAAAAAAGACCCAAAAACTGAGTTATTTTCCTACTAAAAATGAGTAAAAACATTTAATTTTATCTTTAAATAAGCTCCTCCTCGCCCCTAACACGTTGCATATGGAAAATAACTCATTTCAATTGTTTTTTCTCATGAAAACAGTGACATCATATAATCAAATGTGACCTTTAAAAACAACAGAAGAAATAATTTCTAAAGGTCTTCGAGAGAAATAGGAGAATAACTTCAAAGCGTAACAACCAGCATCGCGGCCAAAAACCAAGAGAAAAATGAACTGGGAGGGAAATAAAAGTCTGGAATTATCACCCAGAAGGGTTAACGTGCAAACAGCAGAACTTATTGACAGAAAACTGGAACCAAACCACGGCCGGTGTTCTAACATTTCATCCAACCATCGAGACGTGCTACCGATGTCCACGCTCTACACGTAAACGTCACAGCGTGTGGATGGAGACGCCCATAAATCCATGCTTCCTTAGAACAGCTGGACCTGTGTGTCCTTCTCATCAGCTGCTGTTCCGCAGTCCGGCTGTAAAAGCAATGAGTTTTATTTTCCCTCCACATTATTGTAGCTGTTTTTTCTTATTTTCCAAATAACCTGGATGACAGAGTCCATAGTTACTGGTTTGTTTTGTGAAACTATAAATACTGCCAAAGCCTGAGTGTTCATTTTGCAAACATCTTTCTATATTAGTGAAGTCATTTTTTGTTATTATTCAAATAAAATTGGGGTAAAAACTTGTTTTTGCAGCAAAAACTGAGCACTTCCTGATTGTGTTTTGCTGTGAGTAATTGTTAAAAATGTAACTGTTCTACATGTGTTTTCTGTCCAGGTGCATTGTGATGATTGGTGCCACCGGGCACATTTGTATATTTTGTACATGTCAATCTCTTTTTAAAGGCTATTATATTTATAACCTGTCAATATAAGTTATCTTTCTATACACTGGCATGATTTTACCAGTTGCAGCACTCTGAGATTTCCTTTCAATGTAAAGTGAATTTTAAATAAAATGTATAATTATGATGATGATGGTGCAGATATTGCAGCACAGTTTGGTGGGGAAACTTACAGTCGAATCTTCCCACCTGCATAAATATTTGAAGTGTGACTTTAATGTGACTCGTTATGATTAAACCGTGGACAAGCCTGGCTACAGGCTAAATATTCCACAAAATATGTGGATTAAATATCTATAAAACTACTCAAACAACTACTGCTGATGTGTAAGTGTGAACAGAAATCAGTTTTCTGCTCTGACAGGGTAGCACGCTGCGACAGAACACCGGGTCTCTAACACTAGCTGCTGTGTGAAAGCATCGCATGGATGGATGGCTGGTTACCACGGTAACGCACAGAGGAGCCAGTCTGTGCCGCGTGGCCAGGAAACGGATGTAAACACAGTTTGTTTCTGGAGGAGGACGGTAAACACGGCTGCCGGTCCAGGTGTGAGGATGTGTCGGAGCCCCGCCGTCTCTTAGTGCAAGAAGAATAAATACGCAGCGCTCCATGAGGCCCTGTGCTCCTCACAGGGGGCCGGAGGAGGCCGGGGGGGCCGAGGGGGCCCGGCTGGTGGTGCTCGTCCTCCGACGCGGTGACGAGGCCTTGCTCCTCCGCTGAGCCGGCGGCGGCGTTTTCCTCCTGGCGGGAGGCGCAGCGGGATCCGGCTTCTGCAGAACCGCCTGCAACTGAAGCACAGAGAGGATGAGGATGAGGAGGAGGAGCGCAGGGAGGAGGGATGAAGGTGGAGCCGGGCCCGGCCTACCATGTCCAGCCGGGCGGTGGGGCGCGGCGCTGTGGGGGCGGGCGGGGGGGCGCCGGTGGGCGGCGGGCTCCTGGGCTTGGCGCAGTACATCTCCAGCTGCTGCAGGTCGCATCCGGACGACTTGCAGCACTCGTCCACGATGCCTTTCCCTCTGGGCCGGCCGCCGTACCGAGACGCTCTGCCTGCAGCCGGAACAGGATGAAACCAGTTTAACCCGGCAGCCATCCCAGCATTCCCATACTTCCCACTGCTCCCCAAACTTTAAACCCCAAAATTAAACTTTTGACCCAAACATCAGCCTGATGTGGGTATTGCCTCTGTGGTAAGTATTGTGAGTAGTAACAGATGATTTCTGGGGTCATTAACAGTGTTTCACACGTATCCTCAGAAATCAGACACTGTAACGTTGCAGGAGCGGATCCGTGGCTCATGGGTCACATGACCTGCAGCTTTGCTCTCCAGCTGTAAAACACAGTGGATGCTCTTCATGCTACTTTTTCCTGGAAAATGTACTAAATCTGCACAAAGTAAGAGAGGAAACACAATGTCTGAGGAGCCCAGACAGAAAAAGACTGTTTCATTTTGGTTTAGCCCCCTAGTGGCCAAAAGTTACGCAGTATCCCTTTAACCTGAGTCATAACACACGTTAGCTCCGAAGCTTCAGTGGGAGCAGAGAGGGAGCAGCTGGTGTTTATCCATAATCAGCTGCTGGAGCCCATAGATCAGATGTAGCAGCTCTCATCCAGCATGCTGGTCACTGTTCCAAATAAAGCCTTTATAAACACAGCCACGGGCTGCAGCAGCATTTAGACAGACTAACGATAGGACCGAGGCGTGCATTTCCGGGATACGCCGATGGCTTCCTGCTTCTCACATAAACACCGAGCAGAAAATCCAGTTTATCCGGAGGAAAAGAGGAGCAGGTCTGAGTCCTGCAGCATCAGCAGGAGGAACTGTGTGAAAACCTGAGCTCATTCCTTCTCAGCTGCAGCTTCTCCTCCTTTTTGCACCTTTTCCTCTGTTATTAGAGAGAAAGCCGAGATAAGAGCTGCTTAACAAAAACACTATCGGCCAGCGAGGCTGGGCGTTAGCTGGACGGGCTGATAGCGCAGCGCGGCCTTGGTCGCAGCAGGGCCAGAGGTAATCAGGTGAAAGGGCTTATGGGTAATTGCTGTGGGAGAGTTTACCCCCCACAGATGCAGCAGATGATGCGGTTGCTCTGGAAACAGCCGGGATACACATCTGCACTGAGACGGTTACAGCTCAGAGCGTCGGAAAAACTAGGTAAAATTCTATAATGAAATAGAGTTCAAGGGTTTGATTTCAGCTTTTAAATGTCAGCGTGTATAAATGCCGACCCCACACGTAGTCATGTGACCATAAAACACCAGGAAGAACTTTTAAAGTTCCACCTGATTACTCAGTTTTAAAGAAATGTTGATCACTTTGATACCAGTCATATGTAAAATGAAATTACATTTCCTTTTAAAAAGGGTCTTTTTGCCTCTGCGGAGATAATAAATGACTCATTAACTGTATTAAACCTGATTTTAGTTATTTAAATTTGATCTTACATTTTAGATCATTTAGATTTTTCATGACAGTTTTTCTGTGAAAATAAATTACATTTCCTTTTGATCATGGAAAATTTAAGCTTTTTTAAAAAAATGCCCTGTTTGATGTTTTTCAGATTATTTTACATTAGATGAGCATATTTCTGTAAGAGAACTTCAATTTCACAGATTTCTGTTTCCAGTTATGTAATGCGAGTGAAAAATAACCTTCGCAGCACTTGTTCTTGTCAGTATTTGGATATTTATCTAAATCAGCAAAAATAATCTGCATTTCTGTTGTCAGAAACGATAAGTGATTATTGATTAGCGGCGGATGTTTTCAGCATGTACGGTCTGTTTCTTTCTGACTGATACCAGCGTGTCTGTCAAACGCGGGTGAAAACACGCCGCGCTATCTGCCTACCCAGTGACCTATAATGCACATGTTTGGAGAAACGCGGTTAATATCTGCAGGTCTGATATTCACATTTCTTTAAAAGGCTTTTAGACTTGATTTGCAAACATCTTTCAGTCGACACGCTGCTTTTTCTCTGTGAATAATGAGTCATTCGCACATCTTTTTAACCTTTTACACGGCAGGTTTATCCAGCTCTGGTCCTGCAGGTTTTAGATGTTTCCTGCTTCAACACAGCTGAAGAGTTCATAGTTGAATAAAAGGCTTGTGCAGAACTTAAAACCAAGCTGTCAAGCGATTCATCTCACCCTACACAAGCTGCACGCGGGTTATTATTATTAAGAGAAATAAGGAATAAAATGTTTGTTATTATCCAACGAGCTGCTGTATATTCTTTCTGTTGAGCTGAAATCAATCTGCTTTGTTTTTAATATTTTTTAAATGGGCCAACGGAGGGTTTAGGTTAACGATCTTCTGGTCAATAGGCCCCCCTACATATTTGGGGCATCTAGGCTGTGGCCTAGGTCAACCTGTGCATTAATCCACCCGACTGTGACAGTGAGGGTCCTGTCGCTCTGCCTCCGACCTATCATCCACCCTGGCCACTGGTCAGTACCCATGGCTGTCACCCGAGAGGTTATGGGATCAGTCCCTGCATGGTCCCTCCTTTTTCCTGCCACCATATTATCCTCCTGATCTGGACCTTTATTCACCCACGTCCTGTAGGACTCCTGAAGATGACCAGCACAGAAAAATAGACAAGCAGGCGGGAAACAGAGAGGAAAACTCACCAAAGTGGATGCCCCGATCCCCGCAGACGAATATGAGGTCACTGAGCAGCTCGGCGCCACAGCGGGGTTTGGCGGCCTCGGAGGACAGCGGCCAGCCCGCCAGACACATGCTGGAGTAGAACATGCAGATCCGAACACACAACACCTGGAAACACGGCAGAAATCAGAGACAAGAAGCTTCACCTGGTGAAACACCTGCAGCAAGAAGCCAACAGCCCAGGAAGAATGTTACAGACCAGGGGTGGTCCTGGTCCCCGAGAGCCGCGTTCCTGCAGGTTTTCCATGCTTCCCTCATTCAACACACCTGATTCAGCTCAAATAGATTTAACAACCAATCACAGTGGCTCATTCATTTGAATCAGGTCTGCTGGAGCTGGGATGGATGGGAAACCTGCAGGAATGTGGCTGCCGAGGACCAGGGCTGGTACCCTGCTATAGATAGATTATAACATGTGTAAATCTAAAATAAATATGCATTCATACCTCAATAAACAAATACACAAAAGAAATATTTAAGCATCGTGAGATAAAGAGGTTAACAGGAAAAAATAAATAAAAGGACCAAAAAAAACTACAAATTAAATTACATGTTTAAAATAAGTGGAAGTAAAAACTTAAGTAATCCCCCTTTTTCGAATGATAAAATACAATAATATTCATATTACATAATATCAATGTATATCTTAATAAATAATAGAGACAGTTACACAGATTATTTTTCCATTACTACCACATCATCATGTAGAGAAGCAGTAATCCCTGCACTGCACACAGAGACAGCTTCATGGGCATGAAGGAAAACATCAGGACAGCTGCTGCAGATGCTGCAGGTGAGGACCTGTCATAGCGAAACGTGAGCAGGATCTCTGCACAGGCCAACTGTGATGCAGTCAGGCTGGACGCGATTAGAGACGTTTTTATGTCTCCAGGCCATCAGAGGAAGACTTCAGTGAGAAAATCCTCCAATCAGAGCCTTTTCAGTGGAAACATTCAACGTTTTACCGGCTTGCAGGAAGGTTGAGTTTGCTGAGGCAAATTATTTCAAGATTTTGTGATTTTATTTAGTCACAGTTAAAGTTTTATGATTTAACAGATATTTTATTTTTGTCATTTTCCTGTTCCCGTCCAGTCATTTGTAATTTTGTAAAGTGGAATTCCCCTCTCGGATAAATAAAAGATTTTTCTTTGCATCTTTAAAAAACTGGCAGTTTGTCATCTTTTCCCTGGTATGACCGTTAATCCAACAGTTAATCTCCAAGTTGCTCCATATTGCTAAATCTTCTGATTTTGAGGTGAGCGGTCTCTTTATTCCACCATGAAATCAGCCTGATAACCTGTGAATGAGTTAAAACACTTCCATTTGTCCTGCACACCATCCGGCTTCTCATGTTCCAAAACTCATGTCAGTATGACTTATACGAGGAGTTTTAACCTATACGAGGAGTTTTAACCTATACGAGGAGTTTTAACCTATACGAGGAGTTTTAACCTATACAAGGAGTTTTAACTTTTACGAGGAGTTTTAACTTTTACAAGGCGTTTCAAGTAGGGTTGGGAAACTTGAATCAAAAAAATCAAATAGGCTATCAGGATTTTTTTATTTCACAATTTAAAATAGATTTTTTTTTTTATTAATATTGTGACTTTTGTATTTTTTAGAATATTAAAATCGCGTTTTTTGTTGAGAAAATCTTATCAAATAAATGCAAAAAAATTTTTTAATTTCATTTATATCATTATCTTTATCTCTTCTACTCGTCTTGTCGGGCATTATAGCAGCTGAATGTTGGTCTGGCTGCTGTTTCTTCTTAAGCTAAAATTAAGAAAGAAAACTACCAAAAAGATTTTTTATCCTCGAAATCTGCAATATCAAAGAATTCCAATTTAAATCGAATCAGGAGGAAAACGTATTGTCCCAGCCTAGTTTCTAGTCTGTGTGTGTTGTCGGGAAAAGGCGGGAATCGGAGTCATGGCTTCCCAGGCATCAGAAGTCCAACAGAAGAGGCGAGTTCTTAAATTACTTTGTTTGCAAGTTGCTAAATAAGAAAAGAAAAGGAAGAATTTCAGACGCTGAGGGAGGAACTCTGAACTTTTCAGTTTCAGCAGTTTTAGGCCAAAAGCATTAAATAAAAAATGCGATTTGTGGCCAGAACTACATTTCTTGCACTGAGGGCTCAGAAACCAGCAGCTGTGGAGGGAGGAGGAGATATTTCAGCAGAAGATGAGTGGAGATGACAGGAGGGAGGATCAGAGCAGCGACAGCATACACAGACCTGCAGGATGATGGGCGATACCTGCCAGCAGCATCTGCTACAGCAACGCTGGAAATTACAACGGTTTCTTATCAGTGAACGCATCTCCTGGTTTCTCCCCTGAGATCATCATGTGTCAGACATCAGATCTGGTTTTTAATCTCTCATTTTACTCATCATAAATGTAAGAATCACTTCCCACCTTAAAGCAAGTTTTTTTCCCAGTTTAATTGTTTTTTAATGACACTTCATCATTTTCCATGAAGCATTTCCTGGTGAGGATGAGTCATTTGGTGGTGACTGAGGACGCGGAGCAGCGGGTTCGTGCAGCTGCAGCCTGGAATGCTCGGCTTCTGATAGAGATCTGAAACCTGATTTATGATCTGAATATCTGAGTCAGGGTCTGGATGCCTTTCCTCAGAAAACCCTCCCCTGGATCGGAATTTGGAAGCAGCGCTGGCTGCACCGTCCGATAAAAAAATCTGTCAAACTTTGAATGAATTCTTTTCTCGTTGCTGGAAACTTCCAGCGGCCGTCCGGGGGGCCATATAACCCCGCCGTGCAGCGCCAGCTAATCGCATGAAGGCAGAGGATCTTTGCAGGTTGTGTGTGAGCTGCAGGCAGAAGCGACTTACCTGCAGTGAGAGCGGCCTGGCAGGGCGGCGTGACGGGAGCATCCTGTCCGAGTGGATCAGCCTCAGCAGACCTGCAGTCTTATAGAGGCGGCAGCGGGGGGGAGGTCCGCAGCAGCGAGCCTTCCTCCCTCCCTGCATCCTCTCCAGCTCCAATCTCATCCCAAAGCATATCAGAGGATTGGCCGTTTTTCCTCACAGTCACAACATGATTAAAAGCGGCTTCTAACGGAGGAGGACCGTCAAAGCTGCAGCAGGACGCCGGCCGGGATGCTGCAGGCCAGCCGAGGACGCCTTTATCTACCTAAACTAAGTGTCCTCCGAGCCAGAGCAGCTCAGAGTCTGAAGAACAAGCCGGACTCTCAGTGAGGGATAAGATTTACTGTCAATCATCTCAGCAAAGTTACAGAAACACACTTCACATGTCAGAGACAGGCAGATGGGTGGAGGCAGAGGCGGGACACGAGCGGGGAAAAGAGCAGGAATCTCCTCCCTGTAATCTCCGATGGTGTCTGAATGTGCTGCGGCTTCGCTAAAGTTCCTCCCGCGTCTGGCCTTGGCCGAGCGACGTCAGCAGATACAGCAGATTCCTCGTGCCGAGCCTCGCCGCTGCCCCCTGGAGGCGGATCGCTGCGCTCGGCTGTGAGGAAAACACCTGGAATGTACAGGAACTACTGGGAAAATGGAAATATCCTGGGAAAGTGCTGCATTTCTGTACCTCAACTTCCATAATGAAATGTTCACATACAGACAAACAGTGTGCAAAATGTATTGCTGAAGGAAACATCTTTCTAATTTTCCGAGTGGAACCTGCACCTTCAGGGTTTGCTTCCTGGCCGGGACAGAAACCAGACATGAACGCTCAGAGCATGCCTCCAACACGCGTCTGCAACCGATCGGCTCCTCATGGAGTCTTTGTTCATTTAATGAGCGACTCGGCCCCTTTCAGCATTTCATGAAGCAAAGACAGAATGAATGAGCGGATCAAGTTTTAGTCCAGCGGGCTGGACGTGGAACACGTTTAAAGACGACGTCTGCTTCCTCCCGTTAGGACAGCAGGTTCTTCAGAGCCGCCTCGCTCTCCATGACTCGCGCCCTCATCTGAGCGATCTTCTCCTCCTGCTCCAGCTCGTTGAAGTCAAACTCCAAGCCGAGGGAGGAGGAGGCGGCGCCCCCCAGAGGCTCGCTCACGCTCCACATTCTGCTGCTGCTGCTCGGCTCGAAGCTCCAGGCGGCGGCTTCTTCTGCGCCCGCCTGCTGCGTCTGGACGTCCTCGGCCTCCTGCTGCACGGCTGCTTCCTCTGAGCGGCGCCGGCCTCCAGCAGCCGCCACACCGCGGCTGCACTCCTCACGCCCACCAGCAGAGGGCGCAGGGCGGCTTTCCTCCGGAGGGGAGGGACTCCGTGCCTCCACAGAGAATGGAACACCTTTCCTCTCCAGCTCAGCTTCCTCCTTCTTCTGGGGCTTGGCCCTGCCGGCAGCACGCTTCCCAGCAGGCCGGCCGTCACGCTGCAGCTCCTGCAACACAGCAAACAGAGAAAAGCAGATGTTTCTGATGGACCTGCAGCTGCAAACATCAGCAGATGTTTCTGAAAGCTGCAGCTGCAAACATCAGCAGATGTTTCTGAAAGCTGCAGCTGCAAACATCAGCAGATGTTTCTGATGGACCTGCAGCTGCAAACATCAGCAGATGTTTCTGATGGACCTGCAGCTGCAAACATCAGCAGATGTTTGTGAAAGCTGCAGCTGCAAACATCAGCAGATGTTTGTGAAAGCTGCAGCTGCAAACATCAGCAGATGTTTCTGATGGAGCTGCAGCTGCAAACATCAGCAGATGTTTCTGATGGAGCTGCAGCTGCAAACATCAGCAGATGTTTCTGAAAGCTGCAGCAGTCGCATCATGAACGCTTCAGAGCATCGAGCTGCCCGGGTTGGTGAGGAATGCACAGGGAAGATTCCCGGAAACTTTCCATGGGAAGCTCAGCGGGGGAATTTGGAAATATTTACAAGTGGAAACCTTACTGGGGCTTATGGAAATTTATGATAATTAACTGGAATTTAGGGAAAATGTAAAAACACTATCATACCGAACTTAAATATCAAGATTCTGTTTGGTCATCCGAAAACATCCATGCAGAGTAAGACCATTAAAAACATAACATTTTACAACCTGAAAACAGGAGTAAACCTTTATTCCTCCATTGGATGATCAGTTGGGTGAAATATTACTGGTACTGGAGGCCTGAGGTGAGCTGGGATGGAGGAGTATTTCAGATTTTTCTGATCTATAAAGCACCTTTCAGGCCTGGGAAGCTCCACGTGCTTAAACATTTAAAAATATGGGAGGCCAAAAACAACTGTCTTTCATCAGAAGAGATTCGATTTGAGATTCCTGTTTATCAAGATTGAAATGTTTCAAATGTCCAAGAATCGATTCTTTAAGACTTACAGCCTCTTACTGAAGATCCTTCCTTCCAGCAGCCTGAAGAATGAGAGCTACAATACTGCATTTCCCTCCTTTCATTTGATTTAAATACAGAATCGAATTATCCCCCTAATAACTGGAATCAAAGTGAGTTTCTGCAGGAATCACATCCCTAGTAAAAACTTTGTCTGCATAAAACTGCCTTCACACAACAACGTAACAAAAATTATAGAAACACAAATATCATAATTTCTTTTATTTATTTAACTTTTTATTTATTTTAGTGCTGGGCGATATGAACCAACTTTCTTATCTCAATCATTTTTTCCTTGATGAAGATATACGATATATCTCTATACACATTTTTTTTTGGTCAAGTAAACAAAGAGATGGTTTAAATGTACATCCTTGAGCGCTAAATGCAGTTTTGCTGAGGATCAGAAGCACCTGTGCATTAAAATATTTAAATTAAAGTAGGTGTGCATTAAAACGATAAAAACTATTTGTTAATGACATAACAAAACATACAATTGTGCAAAATGATAAAAAGAGATAGTTTTAATTCAAAACAAGCTAACTCGATATAAACAATATTCCTTTATTCTATCTTGTGCGACAAAGTCTTGATATATCTTAAAATCTCGATATATTGCCCAACTCTAATTTATTTATTTATTCTAATTTTTTTCTATTTTAATACAATAAATATAATTTCTTTTGTATTTTTTCTTTTATCATTATATTTATTATTATTTTTAATTATTATTTTATTTTTTCTATAACATAAATATAATTTCTTTCATATACAAACTCACACACACAAACAGGGCCGGCTTTGCCTACAGCTGGCCAGGGCGCAAAAATGGCAGAATGAAAAAAAAACTTCAATTAAATGTATAAATTGTATTATCGAAAAACTCTTTATAAGAACTCATACATGAATTTACCTTCGAAAGGCATAAAGAAAGTAGCGCAGCCCATTAAACGTGCCTGTCATGTTGGGCTGCGCTGCTCTACCTGTCCTCTGCGAGGGAGGAAGGGAGGGGCGCGAGCAGCGTGAGCCCGCCGACGCCAGTCAAGAGAGGAGCGGTCATAATGGGATCAGAGGGGATCCCAAAACCTGGAGAATGATGGATTCTCGGCTGGAAAATGTTTTAAAGGGGGCCAGGAAAGGATAATAAGAACAGATAAGGAAAAGAGCAGAGGTACAGTAACAGTGAGATCAATAGTTTGTGTCCGTACTGATGGAGCAGAGTTCAGCTGCTCGCTTACTTCTGACCAGCAGCATGTTTACATAAATCAGAGTCCAGTCGACTTACAGTAAGCTCCTCCCACTTTAAATGAATCGCGGATGTGTATAAATCTAACATTGGGGCAGAAATGTTATTTTAACATTGTCTGTGTTTCCCTGTTGGTCTGTGGGTAAAACATCAGTTATGAGTCGGTGCTGCTGAGCTCTGCTCCCCGAGGCTGTGGAGGTCTGGCTGCAGACTCCCTCTGCCAGCCTCTGATTTCATTCCTGCTCCTGACGGTCATCGGCTTTGTCTGGGAGGTACTTTGTGTTTCTGTACAAGTGTAGCAGTTCTCTAGAGTCTGTAGTTGGATTGTAATGTTTTTTCTATTTTTTTTAACTAACCTTTATTCCATGATTTTAACAAATTTCTACATTTTGGCATATTTTATGAGCAATAATGTTAGAGAAAGACCCGAAATATGAACGTAGCAGAAGCTCCGTGACGGAGCGCTTAGCAGTTAGCGTTAGCTTCTTGGCTGCATCGCTACAGACTGATTGCTCTACAAACCAAGAGACTGTTGGAATAAGAGGTGAGTGTTAGCGTTGGTTTCTAACAAAGCTAACAGTGTCAGGCCAGTTCTAATGCAGGGTAGCACTGATTAGCTTAGCCTCCTGTATCGGAGCGCGTTGTTTCAGTGGATTAGCAGCCCGGATATTATCTACGTGAGGAATGTTTGCATCAGCTGAAACGTGAGGAAGATCATGAAGTGCTGGAGAACCAACATCATTCAGCAGACTAGACTGGAATTATTTACCTGTTTAGCAGGACAGTTATAATTTATATTGTGTGACCCAAATGGATTTACATTTTCTTATTAAACTTCACCCTATTAAAGTAGGTGAAGTTATTAATTTAAATGTTTAATGAACTTATAATGCTGCAATCATTGTTGGATGGCAAGTAGAAATGTTGACCAGCATTGAAACTAAATTTAAATCTTTTTTTTAAATTATTCATCAAAAATTCACGTCAGGATTTAGATTTGCTAATAACTGGAATTGGAACCTGGAAAAAATAACATTCGTTCAAATTTTATTTGTTACAAAAGGGAGTAATATTTGCTGGTAGAGTTTTGCAAATATGCTCCATGGGTAGGCTCTATAAGGTGTCCAAAGGGGAATGAGGTAAGCTAGTTGTACTTTTAGATTTTCTTTCTTTCATGTCATATTAATCCAACTCTTACGGTAGAGCTGTCTCTAACTTCAATGTAGAACATTCACTTGTTCTTTTACTGACACATACACTCATAATTGTTAAATTTTGAGAGTGTAATTAATTATTGTTTTAAATTGGCTTCGAAAAGCTATTTCATTACTTAATGTAGTTCGTGCTAGTAGTTAAAAAAATATGGAGGTAGTAAAAAGGTAGTGAATTCAACCTAAGAATATCCGTAGGAACCCTGTTATTATCTTCTGATGGAGTTCGAGTTGCGCCACAACTGTCTGGTGAGTACGATCTTATAGCACGCTACAACATAGGTACAGGTTGAAAAATACCGAACTTCACCTTTAACTGGGCTAAGCATGAACAGCAAAGGATAGATCAGATCTAGTCATTAGAAAACAATGTGTGATCTAATAGTTGCAACTTTATTTAAAACACATTAAAACAACCAAGTTGCCCAAAAAGGCTACCACAAGCAAGAT
>JBAMHT010003289.1:0-15340 GCA_037177075.1 Craterocephalus fluviatilis | reverse complement strand
TCTTGTTGTTATTAAGTGGCATCCCAGATATGTTGCTGTTAAGGATGTTTCTTTGAATGTCGCAGCAGTTGGTGTTCTCATTGTCATCTGGAAGATGACTGCTGCAACACTTGCTTGCTGCTTCGAAACTTTGCATCAGCTGCGTTATAAATCTATACTGATGCAGTAGAAAATGCTTTACAGTGAAATGTTTTAAATGCTTTGTAAAACAGAGGAAGATGTAAGTTCTTCTAGGTAAATACTGTGATCAGCTGTTTGATCTGATGTTATGAAACACCTCATGTCTTTTCTCTGCTTTTCTTGTCAGATTCCCAGCAACATAAAGTGCTGAAAATCATCTGTGGGGGAGACCACAGTTTCTTATTGTACCCTGATGAGCAGGTATGAGATTTGTTTATTCAAAAACGTCTTGAACTGCTGATTGTTGACTGAATTATTTAGAGTTAGTTGATCTGAAATCAGTTTGTTTATTTTTATTTTACTTTTTGTGATTTCTTGGCTGCTGCTCTTCTGTAGTCAAAACATACAAAATAATCCAAATCACACATTTTGTTGAGAGATGAATGGGACATCATCGAAGTAAAATCAAAGGGCTGCAGAAATTTCCGATGGTGGGCAGATTGTGGCCATAAAATATTTATATTCATGTGCACAAACACATATCATCTCTAACCTGACCATTAGTACTTATTTCCTTAAAGATGTTATCGATAGAATATATAATGAGAATGCTACATAATGGGTAAGGTTCGCATAAAAAAGTATTTTATCCAAGTTTACTATTGGATAAAAGCCACTCAGACATTAAAATCAGGAACGAGCAGCTGGCAGAATCTTGATTAAAAAGTTTTACGTGCAGTTCGGAGAGACAATGATCTTGCAGTAGTATTAAACTTTGTTGTATTATTTGTAAGGTCACAACAGCACTGACATGTGAATGTTTCAGAATGTATCATTGACAGAATAGAGTTCTTTGTGTAACTACTGATACTATGCAGACACAGTTTTATTACAATACAGCTTTGTTTTCTTCTGACACCTTCCAACAAATAGCTGAGACTTAAGGTTCGGTGTTTCACCACAGGGTGGCATTGATGTCTCAGATTTAATGTGTTCCTCTGTGGGAACTCTGCTCTATTTGGAGCCCCCCTCAGGATAAATGTTAGACACACAGCCAGCAATGTTCACTGATAAAGACATAAAGGACTTAGCCTCAGTTTTACACTATTCCAAACAATTTAGCTTGTAGCCATAGTCTGTTTATTTGATCTAATCTTTTTTTTTTTTTCAAAGTATATTTATTAGTTTTTGCAGGGTTAAACAATCATGAATAGAGGACATGGCACAAGTATGGACCCTCTTTTAAAAATCACGACCAACCCAGAACACGAACATACTCTCCACATGGAAAACAAAATACTGTACAAAAAACAGAAAGAAAAGAAATAAATAGATAAATAAGCTAAATGAAAATAAAAATAAAATGGATGAGTAAAGTAAAAAAAAAATTATATATATATATATATTTATACATATATATACATACACATACATACATACATACATATACACATACACATAAATACACACACGTATAAGGAAAATACAAATAAAATGAGCAAAAAAAAAGAAGTTAAAAAGGATCAAATGAGTAATAATAAAATAATAAAATTAAATAAGACAATAAAAATAAATAAAAGGCAGAAGGTATAGGGTAATATGACATGTGATTAGGGAAACAGCTAATCAGATATTAAGACCTGGACATGTGCCTTGAGATCTCATCCCAAGCCAGACCATATAGACCACTCCGCATAACTTGGGTACCATCGTCCCCAATATAGTCCATAAAGGGGCCCCAGATCTGGAAAAACTGAAATGGTTTGTCCTTGAGCCAGAGGCTAATAGCTTCCAAGGGAATGAGTTCCATAGTGCATCGAATCCAATGTGAGATAGTGGGAACAGAATCGGAAATCCACTGAAGGAGAACACATCTCCTTGCACTAAACAGCAGAACCTTAAGCAGCTTCAGTGAGGGGGTGCAGAGGTTCAGAGCTCCTGATCGCACTCCCAGGATGCAAACAATAGGTTCCAGGGCAAGTTTTTTCCCAAATATAATATTAATTTGTGTACATACTTTAGCCCAAAAATCATTAATCAGAGGACATTCAAAAATACAGTGGAAATATGTGCCTTCAACGACTTTACATTTAGTACAGTACTTTGAGAGCAAAGGATTGAATTTATGAAGCTTCATTGGGGTAATCTGCAGCCTGTGAATGATCCTGAACTGCAACTCTCTGGCTTTGTTAGTAGATAGACAACCTGTAGAGCCAGACCAGACACTGTCCCACTCATCATCTGCGATAGTCACCCCAAAATCTGCCTCCCAAAGAGCCCTGATGCGAGCTGTGCATTCAGTATTAGAAATTGACAAGGCCCTATAAAACCTGGAAATAAGTTTTTTAACGTCTGAATTTTGGATGGTCATCTCCACGGCCGAAAGTGAAAACCCCTTAGAACGTAAAGTTATGGAAGTGATAAAGCTGCGTACTTGCAAATATCTAAAATAGTTATTCTGTGGGATATCATATTTCTCGACCAGCTGATCGAAGGACATCACAGTGCCATTTGACAACAGATCACCTACGGTCCTTACACCCCTACCGGACCATAAGGAAAAGGCATGGTCTATCAACCCAGGGGGAAAGTCTGGATTCAGCTCTATAGGTGTTAGGGAAGATATGCTGCCGTCCTGTTTTTCTAATTTCCTTGTCAGTCGCCAGACCTTTAGAGAGTTCTGTAATAAAAAGTTTCCGTTTATCTTTGACTGAATCCATTTCTGTGATGCAAACAGAATGTTACGGAGCGGAACTGGGGCCACTGAGGCAGCCTCTAACGTTAGCCAAGTGGAATCTGGGTCCTCCCTGAACCAATGCCATAGATAAGTACATAAACAAGAGACTTGATATTGTTTAATATCAGGAACTGCCAAACCCCCTTCCGCCAAAGGGAGCCTGAGCACAGCAAGTTTAAGTCTAGCAGGCTTATTCCTCCATAGGAAGGAGGATAAAGAACTATTCAAAAGCGAGAGTGATTTCCTTGTTAAAAGAGCCGGAACCATTTGAAAAGGGTATAACAACCGCGGGAGGATATTCATTTTAAAGAGATTCACTCGTCCCAGGAGAGACAGTGGCAGAGGGGTCCAGCGGGCTAAGTCCTCTCTGATTTTGCGAATTATGGGGACGAAGTTAGCTTTATATAGATCTGTGAGGGATGAAGTAATGTGTATTCCCAGGTAGACAAAACCTGATGGAGACCAACGAAAAGGGGCAGAGCAACCTGGAGACCAAGATACACTGGGGGTCAGCGGCATTGCCTCAGACTTAGAGTAATTAATCTTATAGCCTGAAAATCGTCCGAAAGAGCTGATTATCTCCACTGCTCTAGCAATAGAGGACTCAGGTTCACTGAGGTATAGGAGGATGTCATCCGCGCATAATGAGATTTTGTGCCGTATAGAGCCTACCTCTATTCCTTTGACTAACAGGTCAGTCCTAATGGCCTCTGCCAGGGGTTCTGTTGCGAGGGCAAACAAGAGGGGCGAGATTGGACAGCCCTGCCTGGTGCCACGCTTCACCATAAATGCAGGGGACGCCATGCCATTTGTGATGACTGAGGCGCGAGGGGCAGCGTACAGAAGTGATATCCATCTAATAAAATTATCGCCCAAGTTAAATTTGGAGAGAACACGCAACAGGTAAGGCCACTCAATCCTATCGAAGGCCTTTTCTGCGTCGAGTGAGACCACAAGAGAGCGTGCCCTCGATTCGGTTGCACCATGCTGTATAAGATTTAGTAGTCTCCTTACATTATTGCACAAGTTGCGCCCCAAAATAAAACCAGTTTGGTCAGCTGGGATGATATCTGGAAGGACAGTTTCAAGCCTTTTGGCCAATATCTTGGCCAGTAATTTTCGGTCGACATCCAGCAACGCTATTGGTCTGTAAGAGGCGCAATCTTCTGCAGGTTTGCCTTTCTTGAAAATTAATGAAATGTTTGCGTCCATCATTGTATTTGGAAGTGCTCCAGCTTCAAAAGAATAAGCCATCATATTGAGCAATGGATCAGTAAGTAGATTTTTGAAAACTTTATACAATTCAGGTGTCAGACCATCTGGCCCAGGGGCCTTATGGTTTCTTAGAGCATCAATAGCTGCTACGACTTCCTGTCGGGTGATAGGCTTATTTAGGAGCTCTTTCTGTATTTCCGAGGCCTGAGGAAGGTTAATATGTGAAAAAAAATTATTCATCTGAGTCTCAGAATTAAAGTCAAACTCAGAACCGTATAAACCCTCATAGAATTGCAAGAATGAGGTATTAATATGCATATTATCATAAACTCTTTTACCATGTCTGTCTCTTATAACTGGGATAACTTGAGAGCCAGTCCTTGCCTTCACTAAATTTGCTAAATATTTTCCCGCTTTATTCCCAAATTCATACATCGTTTGCTTGGCTCGCAGGATGGATTTCTGTGCCTCTTTTGACAAGAGAGTATCCAGAGCTGCTGTAGCAGCATCGATCTGAAGTCCCAGTTCCACTGATGGATTAAGGTCAAATTCACCTTGCAGCCTGCGTAATTGTTGTTCTAGATTTAATTGTTCGGCCTTCTGTTTTTTCTTTAGGTTTGCTGAGAAGGATATTGTGGCACCACGGATAACAGCTTTAGCAGTTTCCCAGAGCAGACAAGGAGACACCCCCGGGGTGTCATTTTCAGTAATAAAAAGTCTGAATTGTTTAGTAAGATAATTTCTGAAATTCGGGTTCTTAAGAAGATGGTTTGGAAAGCGCCACTGCCCTCTGGGGCGTTGTCCCCTACTGGACATAACCAAAAACACTGGTGAGTGATCACTGATAATAATACTACCGATCGTGCAGGAAAGCACCCTATGGAGTGCAGAATCAGGGGTAAAAAAATAATCAATTCTAGAGGAAGTTTTATGGACCCTGGAATAAAAAGTAAACTGCCTATCAGTGGGATGAAGTGTTCTCCAGGTATCAATTAGAGAGATATCATTACAACATCCAAGAAGGGATTTATTCTGCCCCACATTAGACTGTACTGTTTTATTAGATCTATTGAGGCGTGAATTTAGGCAACAATTAAAATCACCGGCTACCACAGAAGATTCAACAATCCACTCTGAAAACAAGGAAAACATCCTGGTAAAGAAGTCAGGGGAGCGGACAGGGGGGGCATAAACATTTAGATAGGAGACGGCTTCCCCATATAGTGTCCCTTTAATCATAACATATCTACCCGATACATCAGCATTAACCTCCACTTCTGTAAGGGGTAAAGATTTATGAACTAGGATAGCTACACCCCTGCTCCTAGAGGTCAAAGAGGAGGAGTACACCTGGCCCACCCATTCCCTCTTTAAGTTTAAGTGTTCACTATCCTTTGAATGAGTCACTTGGATCAGGGCTATCTGCACACTCTTTCTTTAAATAATTTAGTATTTTTTTACGTTTAATAGGGTCCTGAATCCCATTCCAGGTACACAGTTTAACTGTTGTGTTATTAGACATAATCCCAAGTGAAAACTAGGAGACCCTTTAAGTTCCCGGATGTAAAAACAAAACTCAGTATAGAAAACCTTCTGGCAAAATGATAAACATGAGAAGCAGAAAAATAAACAAATAAATAACAATGTGGAGAGAAGAAGAAGAAAAAAAACCATACGCCACCCACTCCATACGCCTCCAAAAACGGAGCGACCAAACAACTTGTACTGTGCATCCTAACAGCACTAAACCAGTACTCAAAATCTAACAAGATAAAGTAGTAACAAACGTCTAAAAAAAGTACACTGTATTCAAATCGCACTGAAAGATTTTTAACACTCACCACCTCCAGAGGAGTGGAATATAGACGCTTTATGTTTGGAACAGTTCTCTGTAACATGAGTCCTGAACATCTTCAGCAGCCCCGTTATAACAAAGCTGTGCGACTGTTATGTGAGAGGCACCAGCAGGCCGACCCCGAAGAGTCAACTATTTGTAGCAGCGCCGTCAGCCCGGCTGCCCGTCAGTGCCGGTGCTATGGTGTCCCCGTAAAACCTCTCAGCATCTTGCGGCGAAGCAAAGCTGTATTTCCCTCCATTGAACATCACCTGTAGCCGAGCCGGGAACTGAAGACCATATTTGATGTGGGCAGCCCGTAACTTCTGCTTGATGTTGTTGAAAGACGCTCTCCGTTTGGTAACTTCAGTCGTAAAGTCCGGGAATATATGCACCGGACGTCCATGAAAGGTAAGCTGGCCCTTCTCCCTGGCGAGCTGAAGGATCTGCTGTTTAACTCTGAAGTGGTGAACCTTAACGATCATCGGTCTTGGGGTGGCGTTTGGCCCCGCAGCGGGCCGGGCGGCAAGGCGGTGTGCCCGGTCTAACATCTCCAGACCGTCAGGGATATCCATATCCAGAGTCTCAGCAAAGAAATCGGTCATAAAAGACGTGACTTGTGGTCCTTCCATATTCTCTGGGATACCAAGCACGCGAAGATTTTGGCGTCTGCTCCTTGATTCGAGATCCTCTGTTTTAGCCATTAGCATCTTGTTGCATTTCTCCATAGCCTCACACTTGACCTCCAGCGCAGTGATCCTGTCGTCACAATTTTGCAGTGAGGTTTCAACCTCAGTGAGACGCGAACCAAAAGTATCCAGAGTAGACTGCAAAGTGCTCATTGAAGAGCGAGTTTCATTACGGAAAGTTTCCAAAAGCTTCATTACTGTCGATAAGGACGGGCCCTTCTCCTCGGTTTCGCTTTCATCGCCGACAGGCCGGGGTGATGGAGGGCCAGCATTAGCCTTTTCATTAGCAAGCCGAGACGTACCTCGATTTCCACGGTCCACCCGCTGGCTACCTCTCCCAGCCATGCTTGCCCGTCAGTGATGAATGTTTGCCAAATAAAATATGACTGAACAGAAGAGACAAATTGACGTTTGGTACTTTACATATGGACGGATACGCAGGAGCTGGTTAAGACGCGTCTACACGGTAGCCATGTTGCCGCGACTCCGCATCTTTAAGCCTGTATCTTATTTTCCTTCATGTGAAATGGTTACGGGCCAGCTCCCGCTGCCTATAAATACAGCAATTTCTGCCACAGAACTCCTTCATTGAACCAATGTTTTGTTCTGAATCACTGGTCTGATCCCTCTGTGAGCTCCATGCGGCTCGGAGTTGCTTTGTGTGGTGATCCGTCATTATTTACAGCCATTAAATTGAAGCGGTAGCTTCAATGACGTCACTTCCGGGACGCAGCACAGTGCCTGTAATGGCTGTAATTCCCTCCTATTATATTAGATGTACGCTGATCGCGTGTGGATCTAAATATCTCCTAAAGGAGTTCAATTTACACCAAAACAATCTGGGTGTTTAAATGATCGTATTTCATGCTGGAAAATAGCTCCAGGTTGTAATGCAGGAGCATATTGGGGAAGCTGCAGTGGCGCTAAGAGCCATGGATGGCAGTTGCTAGTTCAAAAAACTTAAGATTAAATAAAGTCCCTTTTAATTTGAGTTTTTAAAATTTTTTCAATAATTTTTGATACAGATCGATATGGATTTATTTTATAGACAAGCTTTTTTCTATATTGTCTAACTGTGTTTTACAACCTAGTACTCACGTTCCCCCCAAGAACTTGTTATAATGTGTTTTCTACCTCAGATGCCCAGAGTCAGTCAACAACAAAAGCTTTTCAAAGTCTCCCTGCTCCAACACACCTGGTTCTAAAGTAAATGGATCTCAACGGCTTTTTTTCAAGTTCTTCCATAACCTGTCAATGAATCATTCATCTGTGTCAGACGTGTTGAGGCAGGAAACACCGAAGCCTCCAGGATATCTACATTTGAGGACTAGAACTAAACGTTACTAGATGTTTGAAAAGATTGAACTTGTAATTAATGTGATTACAGACTACCAATACAACAGTGAATTTGGAGAATTCTGATCCTTCTATCTGGTGAATTTCTTCACAGATGGGTCGACCAAGACAAGAACGTCTTAATGATGAGGTCTGTTAAAACTCTTTTAAACTAAGAAACATTTTCCTTGTTTAATGATGATTTTGGTTTCTTTAGGGTGGAGGTTGATTGTTTTTTTAATGAATAATTTAAACTTGTGAATAACATTTGTACACACACCCAGATCATTACCCAATTTGGAGCATATGTCATCCTGCCACCTGCTTAGAAAATTCCAAAAATGGATGGAGACTTTTAAACAATCAGTTTCACAGTGTCTTAGAATTAGTTAATCAGGATGAAATATATTGCCTTTGTATAATTGGTCCCTTTGTTTCCAAACAACCTAAAATATTGTTAATTATATATCCCCTTGAATATAATATATTTTTCTCATCTTAATTTTTATTTTCTGTTAGCTTGTTTTTTGATAAACAAATTGTATATATTTGACTACTGGATTTTAATCTTCAACTTTTTCAACCTAATGCAAACACAGTAAAGTCATTTAGATGTTTTTGGATACATTTGTTTTTGTTCTCTATTCTAACTGAAAAGAAACCATAGTTGTACAATGAAGGTCTAAAATGTAATATTTTGACTGGATATGCTACATAAGTTACATAATTGCAAGGTCCCAAAATAGAAAATTTCAGATGTGTAAATTATGCAAATTTATTTAAAGCCCCAGTGTGTAATATCCACAACATCTAACGGTCAAACAGCAGATTCACAACGACTTCACCCCCTCCCCCCGCCTCTCACCTTCCAAGAATACGGTAGCTGTCAGGGGATATAATGCACCGCAACGCAACGTCTGCATCACCTGCCTTGTCAATTTACAAAGTTTGTTTATATACAGTTATATAGGTGGCACACCACCACATATGTGTAAATAACTCATTCTAAGCAATGAGAATGTTTTTATTTTGATATGATTGTGAACAGACTTTCATAAAATACATATTTATGAAAGCATGCTTGATTTTTATTAATATAAAGACAAATTTGTTACACACTGTACCTTTAAAGATGGTCCCCATTAGCCACATAAATTTTGTCATTGATAAGATCCCATGGAGTATGGTCCAACCATCGTAATTTAAATGATTTGAAGTTGTGTAACACTGCTTTAAGTAATGAACCAGATTTTTTCATACCTCTAGACCATGTAACCGTAGCCAATGGTTGATTTCAGGCTGACAGAATTTTTACATAATTCAATTAAATTCAAATTTATTTGCATAGCATCACTTCATAACGTCATCTAAAGGCACTTCACAGACAGTCAGTTTAAGCCAATCTGATTGTCATACATTCGTTCAAATCCTGGTCCCCACAAGTAATGATAAAACTTTGGTCCCCTTTTATCCATGGACACCAATATGTGTGTGTGTGTGTGTGTTATTGTGTGTCACTCCATGTGTGTGTGTCTATCTCACCTCCCAGGCAGAGCTCATGTGCCGGGCGTCTGTCACCACAGTCTGAGAGGAAATTCCATATCCGCCTCCTTTATGGATCAGATACTTGGAGCCGTCAGCCAGGGTTACCCTGCAGGACACACATCAGCTGATCCGTCTCACACTCTGGAAAATCAGATTTTCCTGCTTTTCTTTTTATCCTTAAATCGCTGAAACAACCTCTGTTGAGCTCAGAAATGAGCCGAGCTGTGATACCACTAGCGACCACCAGGAGGCCCCATTCTGGTTTCCGATCAACATAATCAGAGATAGTTTTACACACACATCCAAACAGATCGTTCCCAGCGCCCCCTGCTGGCCCCACAGCTCCACCACATCACCATTTGATTCCTGTGTGATGTGGAGACGGGTATCAGACTGACAGGGTTGTGTTGAACTCTGTAAAGGAACGGGGGGACATACTGACCGGACCCCGCAGTGGCTCAGCTGTCCTACAGCAAACGGGAGTCTTCCCAGCGGCCTCCTCATCCTCTCTACCTGGAACACCCTGGAGTTGTAGACGTCCGTCAGCCTCTGGCCCGACAGGTCGTAGCTGTGCTGCTGCTGGCCTCCTGGAAGAGAATGAAGACTCAGGAGTCTGTCCACCAGGGCTCCAACCGGCTCAAACCGGCTCTGATGGGCTCTAACGGGCTCTAACCGGCTCCAACCGGCTCTAACCAGTTCCAACCGGCTCAAACCGGCTCTAACCGGCTCTAACCGGCTCCAACCGGCTCTAACCGGCTCTAACCGGCTCCAACCGGCTCTAACCGGCTCAAACCGGCTCTAACCGGCTCTAACCGGCTCTAACCGGCTCCAACCGGCTGTAACCAGTTCCAACCGGCCCTAACCGGCTCTAACCGGCTGAAACTGGTTCTCACCGGCTATAACTACTACTACTACTACTGAAGTCATGTAGCAGACGCTTTTTACCCAAAGCGACTTCCATGTGAGAGAACAACACAAGCATGAAATCAAAGAGTAGGACGCAGCATGAACAGGCGGACTGCTGGACTTCACGTGGTTATGTCAAGACCTCTTACCGGCTCCAACTGGCTCTAACCGTGCTTACCGCCAGAGGAGGTTTCCACGGCAACGACCATCAGAGTCAGAGCAGCCACACACAGGAAACACCTGATGGACGCCATGATTGTCTTCTTCTGTCTCAAAATGTCCGGCTGAGCTTTTATACCCCCCTCCTGGTGTTTACTGGGAGGATTGCCTGAAGCTCCGCCCCCTCCTGGTGTGTACTGGGAGGCTGGCCTGAAGCTCCGCCCCCTCCTGGTGTTTCCTTGGAAGCTGGCCTGAAGCTCCGCCCCCTCTTGGTGTTTACTGGGAGGCTGGCCGGAAGCTCCGCCCCCTCCTGGTGTTTACTGGGAGGCTGGCTCCCAGTAAACTGGGGCAGGGGACGGCGGGACTCTGACCCAGGGTCAGAGGAAATTGAAACTACACAAAAATTTTTAAAGTTTTTAAATTTTTTTGTTTTTACTCCTTCCAGGTCTGCAGCTAACAGACAGAAAAACATGTTCTGGTCTCCATGTTGAACTAAATCTGCAATAATCCAGCATTCAGCATAGTTTTAGTGTAAAAACATGCTGCTCATCCCTATTTACAGTCAGTTGCAGCATAACAGATGGAAGGACTCTGATAGCAGAAGCTCCGCCCCTCATGTCACAGTTTCAGTTCATCAGTTATTTTAAGTAAGATGAACCTGAAATGAAACATTTTCTGAAGGATCGCTTCTAATTTCTGTGAAATTAATCTAAATCTAAAGTTTCTTCCATGACCTCTTGAACATCCAGTAAAATCAAACTGGTCAAGTTTAGAAAAGTTCAACAAACTGAAAATATTCTACTTAACTGAACTTAGTTCACACAAGTTGACAAAACTTTAGTTTTTAAAAGGCAACAAGTTTGCATCATTTTTTAAGCAGCCAGAACAAGTTAGAATTTACAGTGTAGTTCCTGTCGTGGCCACCAGGTGCTGCTGCTGCTACGTTAAAACAAGACTTTTCCTTCTTCCTGACCAGAACAACAGCAGCTCAACCATGTTTCTGCAGGGGTCTCTGGCCTGGAGGCGGGGCGGGACGCCGGTGTCCAGCCCGGAGGCGGGACCTGGTCTCCATCCACTTCTGACTGGACAAAAGTGGAACTTTGTTCAAAGCTCATGTTTGACCAGATGATGTAAACAAAAAATCCCTGAACTGATTACCCGCCGGTTTTTGCCAAAGCAAAGAATCAAATGGTCTCTGCTGGACCTGTTTTTGGTTCAGAGCCTGACTTGGATCTGGTCCCGGCTCAGAGTCTGGGACCTCATATCACCACTACTGGGATTCTGATGCCTTTGAAGATGTGTCTGTTTCTGCTTTTTCTGAGTCTTAGAAGCTTTCCCTGCTTTGAATAAAACTAAATGAGTTTATTATTATCATCACCAGCCAATCACAGAGCTGCTTGTAGCCACATAGATGGCTGGGGATTCCAGATGTTGGCCTCAGTATTGATCCCTCCGGTTTCCACCGAAAAGGATGTGTCACTGTGCAGATGCCAGTTTGAGTCTCAGAACTGCCTCACTGGTTAGAAAAGCGGGTGGTGGTGATTGGACGCCTGCATCAGATTATCAGTGATTCATGTATCCCGATTGTGTTGACATGAACTCATCTTTCTCCAGGATTTCCAGGGAACTCTCAGCTGGAATCAGCAGTGTCTCTTCCTTCCTCCAGTGTCTCAGTCCTCAGTGAGTGGGCGAGAACCCAGACCGGAGTACGAATTAATGAATACAATGAATGAATGAATGGGTAGATGGATGGATGAATGCTTTATTTAGGTTTAGAACCAATACAGACAAATAAAATCACATTTTGAAGGATGGGACGATATTTTGGATGCCGATTCGACTTAAATTGTGATTGTCATGATTCTACAATTTTGCTAATTTTTCTTGAGAATTTCTTTTTTTTACAAGAAATCTTTTTGCTAGTTTTTTTCTTCATTTCAATCAGGAAAAAACAAAAAGTAGTCAGACCCAAATTCTTCTGCTACTGAAGCTTATTATTAAAGTTACTTGATGACCAAACTTGTGAAATACCACTTATGCCATGCCGTTCACATTTCTAAAGATCAATATCAAATGCTTTACGTAAACTTATGGATGGATGGATGGATGATGGATGGATGGATGGATGATGGATAGATACCAGATACTTGAGAACTTCAACTGTACTTGCTTTAACATTTTGGATTATGTAGCCCCTTTTAAAATTAGGGGTCCTAAACACCAGGGCCAGCCTTGGTTAAACAATGCAACTCGTGCCCTCGGACAGATCTGAAGAAGAGCTGAGCGAAAGTGGAAAAAAGATCATCTCCAAATTTCCTTCAATTCGTTAAAAGGCTCTTTGTCAGCATATCAAGAGGCTGTTAAAACAGCCAAAACTAAATACCTGGCAGATAAAGTCTCCACAAACCGTCTGAGATCTAGTGTGCTGTTTAAAACTATAAACGTAGTCATTTCGCCCTCTACTAGTCCCAGTGGCTTCTTCAGAAATATGTGATGAACTTCTTAAGTTCTTTATGGGCAAAGTTGCTGAAATTAGATCATAAACCGTGTCCCCTGCTCATGATCCAGCTGCTCCCCCTGCACGTGCTGCAGTTTTTGACCATTTTAAGCTAGTATCTTTCCTTTTGTTCGTGATAATAGTCGCCCAGTTAAAGGCTACAACGTAACCTAAAACGTTATACACACTTGTTTGTTCAAAGAGGTTTTTCAGACTGTTGGCCCAAGTGTGCTATCTCTCATTAATCAGTGTTTGATATCAGGAATGTTCCTGCTTTTAAAAGTGCTGTGGTTCAGCCTCTTCTGAAGAAACCAAATCTGGATTCTACTGTCTTATCAAATTTTAGGCCAATCTCAAAATTAACCTTTTTATGTAAGATTCTGGAGAAAGTTGTTTTTTCCCAGCTTCAGGTTTTTTTAGAAGCTCATGGGATAAATGACATATTCCAGTCTGGTTTTAAAGCCCCTCATAGCACAGAGTCTGTTTTATTAAAGGTTTTAAATGATCTTTTACTCTTTACTGACTTTGGGGAGTCAGCTATTTTAGTTCTTTTAGATCTCAGTGCCACCTTCTATACTGTTGATCACAACATTTTATTTTCTCGCATCGAACAGAGTATCGGTATTAAAGGAACTACACTTGTATGGTTCAGGTCTTATCTTACAGACAAGAGTTTCTATGTTAATATTGGCTTGTTCTCGTCCTCCTCAGCCCCCCTTACTTGTGGGGTTCCCCAGGGGTCCATTCTCGGTCCAATTCTGTTATCTCTTTAAATGCTTCCCCTGGGTTCCATTCTTAAGAAATATGGTATCTCTTACCACTGTACGATACTCAGATTTACATTCCCCTGAAACAACAATCCCAAACTCCCCTTAACTCATTGATACAATGTCTGCAGGATATTAAGTCCTTGATGGCGCTAAACTTTCTTAAACTAAATGAAAGAAAGACAGAAGTTGTGTTCATTGGACCCCCAAACCACCTTTCTAAGCAGAGTATTAACCTCTGTCCCTTGCTGCCATATAAAAAAACATTCACGAGAAACCTCGGTGTTATCTTTGTTTACGCCTTGTTATTTGACAGGCACATAAACTCTGTGGTTAGAGCCCGTTTCTTCCAGCTTTGAATCCTCTCTAAGGTCAAGCCTTTTTCTGACCTTGAGAAGGTCATCCATGCATTTGTCACATCAAAACATGATTATTGCAAAAGCCTGTACTCAGGTGTGCGTCATTCCCTTCTCTCCAGGTTGCAGCTGGTTCAAAATGCCGGTGCCCGCCTCTTAACTGGAACCTGCAAAAGAGGCCCCATCACACCTGTGTTGGCCTTCCTGCACTGGCTCCCTGTTCATTTTAGGATTGATTTAAGATTTTATTGTTTGTTTTTAAGTCCCTCATATATTTCAGATCTTTTTAATCCTCACACACCCTCTAGATCACAGAGATCTGCTGATCAGCTCCTTCTTGCTGTCCCAAAATCCAGACTGAAGCAGAGAGGGGACAGAGCTTTTTCAGTCGTTGTGCCCAAATTATGGAACAGCCTCCCCCTCCACATCAAGACCTCAGAATCAGTTTTTAAATCTCGTTTAAAGACTCATTTTTATTCTATTGCTTTTAAACCACACTGAGAGTTGGTATTGTTATGCTTTGTTAATTTTTTTAACATATTCATGTTTATTAACATTTGTGCAGCACTTTGGCTGACACTTGTTATTTGAAAGTGCTTTAAAAATAACGTTGACATGGACATACAGAACTTTACCCGATGAGCTAGTAGTACTAGCCTCTTCTTTATCTAATCTAGCATTTAGTTCATGGAGAGCTTCCACATGTCTCCTGTTGCATGCTGTACATTGCTGTACATTTAGCTTTCAACTTACACTGTGCAGCTTGGTGGTTTCTTCCACATCTCTAGCATTTCCTGTTACTATGAATCCATGCTTCCTTCTTTTCCTTGGTGAGATTGCTTAAGTTTATACACCCATCAAGTAGTGTTGGTTATTGCTGCAGTACAGGCAGTATATTTTGGGTTTCTGATGATTAGTACCAGACTCAGAGGAGCTGTGCGTAGCCAAAGGTGGAGCAATTACAGATGCAGTACTGGAACCAGTGTTAAGCAGGACAATAGAGGACTTTGGGTTTGTACGTTTGTCTTGATAGCGCTCTCTCTTCTGACCTGATCTCTCCTTTAGACCAGTCATTTCTACTTCACTTTCCTGCACCTGGACCTCAAATTCCAACCAATCTGAGAAGTCATAGAGTGTGGGCACCCTTTTTTGCTGGGACAGAGCATAGTGACTGAAATCC
>JBAMHT010002879.1:0-15376 GCA_037177075.1 Craterocephalus fluviatilis | reverse complement strand
CATGTTAAAATGACAGCCCTGGAGGATCAGGGTTCCCCACAACTGCTTTATTTCTTTCTCTTCTATTCTGCTTAATTTCAAAAGCCACCTCCGTTAATTTGCACTATGTCAAAGACACAAGTCTTTGAATGGCACCCCTGGGGGCTTGGTAGGGGTGTCCTTGGCATGCCAAAGGTCCCCCAGGTAAGGAGATATTTAAGAACCATTTGCTGCAATCACAACAAAAATATAATTAGTTTTTTTTTAAATTGCACTTTACATCTGAATTGCCTCAAGGTGTTTTACAGAAAATAAAAGCATTGAATCTGTTTGCCCGCTTTAAGACCAGTACTGTCATTTTAACATGTTGAAAAATCCCTTTAACAGTCCCCGTTCTCAGCCTCAGACAATCTAAAAAAAACTCAGCATACTTAAAACCGAAGTTGTGAAGCAATTTAATGCTTATTACATTTCAGGTTTGTTTTTGTTCCCTTCGTAATAATCAGTCAGGCGGTTGGTAAATAAAAGAAAGTTGATAGGATGTAAATACATATTAAGTTTATCCAAATTTGGAATTACTAAAGCACAGAATTGATCAAATCCACTGTGATATTTATTCTTTACTTGAACGAAGCAGATTACTGACACAATCATGATGACTCCATACAATCCAATTCAGAAATACTTTATTAACTTTATATACTTTTAAAACCATCAAAAACAAATTAATGTATTACTCAGTTTCTTACTTTTGAAACTGAAGTATGTACATAAAAAGAGAATAAACAGGCCTTAAAACTCACTAAAACCTTTAGATAAAATGCCTGTGAGACCACACAGCTTTCTACTTTTGTAATTATTTAGCAGTGCCCTTACCCATGATATTCTTTTTTGTATTCTTGTTAGGTTTCAGTAATATGACGTAACATTTTGGGATGAAGATACAAATTAGCAGCCCAAAACTAGAAGCAAGAATAGCAAATATTTCTACAGCAACACTGAACTTCCCAGGAGAGCTGACATATGCTGGGATGAATGTGAGCCATACTGCGCAGAATATCAACATACTGAAGGTGATAAATTTGGCTTCATTGAAGTTATCGGGCAGTTTTCGAGCCAGAAAAGCAAACATAAAACACAGCATAGCAAGTAGTCCGATATACCCAAGCACAGCCCAGTAACCTACAGCTGAGCCCAGAGCACACTCTAAGATGATTTTGTCCTTGAATTCCTTAAAATTTCTAAATGGAAAAGGAGGGGAAATGGCCAACCAGAGGACACATATGATAACTTGTACAAGAGTGAAACCAAGAACACTGAGCCTCTGCTGTGTGGGTCCAAACCATTTCATCACATTTGTGCCAGGAAGTCTTGCTTTGAATGCCATTAAAACCACCATTGTTTTCCCAAGAACACAAGAGATACAGAGGACAAAGGTGATGCCAAAAGCGGTGTGTCGCAGTCTGCAGGACCATTCAGAGGGTTGGCCAATGAAGGTCAGAGAGCACAGAAAACACAGAGTCAAGGAGAAGAGCAGCAGAAAGCTCAACTCAGCATTGTTTGCCCTGACCAGAGGAGTTTTCCTGTATTTGAAGAAAATCACTGCAACAATAGTAGTGATGCATGTTCCAAATAAAGAAGCAGTAGTTAGCAGTGCTCCCATGATTTCTTCATATGACAGAAACACAGTCTCCTTCTGTATGCAGGCATCTCTCCTTTCATTAGACCAGGATTCAGGGGGGCATCTCACACAGGTGGTAGAATCTGCAAGACAGTATGAAAGCAGATGTTATACTTCAGTTTAGATTGTTTTTCTTTTTTGGTGTCTATGTGATACTCAAATAACTACAAGATTAAAATGTGTTTACTAATTAAACGATGTCTGATTGCATGTTAGCAGCTGAGTGGAGGTGGGGAGAAGAGCCTTTTACAGGGAAATATTTTTTTTCAAAAAATTATAAAATGCAAATTTTTTCCCCTCAGTATTTGTTAGATTTGAGATCTTCCAGTCACTTGATTAGAAATTAGGCTGTAAAAAATACTTTTACATGGTTGACGCAGTTATTGCAGATTTCACCTGATGCTGGAACTGCTAATCACACAGATTTGTTGCCTTCTTTCTTTTGATACATTATGACAAAATTGTGCTTTTATGGTTCTGATTTAAATAGCGTTATGCAACTGTTTAATTTCATTTTGCCATGCAGTTCTTATGTATGAATTTAGGCAACTATTCACAGTGGTGGGGTGGAAAAACACAGCAGATTCTCTTATTTCATTCTGGCAAATCTGAAAAAGATCTGATGTCCTTTCATAATAACATCATTACAGACTGGTGATAAAATGAATTGGTGACTTGCACTCAATAGTACTAAACCTGTAATGTTGCTCATTTCTCCCTCTGCACATCGTATACAGTCATAGCAGCAGACAGGCTTTCCTTTCTGAAGCACCTTTCGGGTTCCTGGGGGACATTTCTCGCTGCAAACTGACACAGGCACCTGTATGATCAACAGCAGCAGAAAATAACAATCTCCCAAGTTGTCTTCCTTATAAGCTTATTTCTATTTATTTCAATGCAGTTATGACAAATAGAAAAAAGTATTTTAAAAAAACCTTTAGTTGTTATATTAAAAAGTATGTTATATATTTTGGTTGTTCTTACCTGTGGTGAGTTCTGTGTCCAGCTTAAGGACTCATTGAGATTCAGATTCAGTTGTTTGTCTGAAGGTAAAGATGTATCATAAAGACCAACTGTGACAAAGTCCACGATGCCATTTTCTCTTGGCTGCCAGTTTATAATTTCATACTTTGCTGCTGGATCTCCGTAGTCATTAAAGTAAACTTCTTCTCCTTCCTTTGATTTGAAATTAATCTTCCTTATATGCTGTAAAATCTAAAACAACAGGTGTGGTTAAACAGCAAAGTTGGCTAATGAGCATGAGTCTGTAAAGAAACTGCTTTTTTCACATTTCAAAATGTGAGCACATTTATGTGTTCTTGTATTTGTTGTGTTATTTAAAATAATACAATCAATTTTTGTGTCTAGCTCACCATGAATGGATCTAGTGTCACGTTTGTGTAGCATGTTTTATTACAGTCCAGAACAGCATGAAGAGCATGAGCCACGGCATACACTCCTTTGTACACATTATTAAAGATGGGCATGAGTGACATGTCAGTGAAGCTGTTTTTCACATCAGCCAAATCCTCTTGTCCAGTGCAGACTCTCTGGATCTCAACTGAGTCTGAGTGCTTGAACTTGCAGCTAAATAATGCCTCCCAGAACTCTGTGAACAAGTCATTATTGGATGAAATGAGCGGCTTCACATCAAACATGAACTCTCTCAGTCCACTGACGTGTGCTTTTGGGATGGAAAGGCCTATGGCTCCATCCAGGATGTGATTCTTATCCACTGCAGCAATTTGAGAGTCAAAGATCCAGGATTCACTGCCTACCCACTGGTATCCAGTCATGTTGTGGTGGGACAACTCATGTATAAGCACATCCATGTCCATATGGGAGAGAAAAGCAACAATCACCTTTGATGTTGAAGTCTTGATTACATCAATTATCCTTTGTATTTTTTCTGACGGATCTGTTCTGAAGAAAGCTTCAGAATATTCCAGACAGATGCCCAGCTGCTGGGCCGTTTCTATGAATGTGGCCATGCCATTATTACCATAATCATCATTGGTTCTAACAGCTCCAACCCAAGTCCAACCAAAGTGCTTGACTAACTGGGCCAGGCCTCTGCTCTGGTAGTAGTCACTGGGTATAGTTCTAAGAAATGATGGGAACTTGGTTTTATCACTGAGACAGGCACATGTGGAGAAGTGGCTGATCTAAAATAAAGAAGAAATAAGTAGAACATAAATGTAAAACAATAGCAGAAAACAAATCTGTAAAACATAAAAAAATCAACAAGTGACATTTGATCAATGTGAAAAAGAATGCTGAGTCAAAATTACACTTTGCAAATCCTACTCACCAGTGGGATGTGAAATGGTCCAATTAAGGTAGCTGTTGCAGTACTCGGGGAAGACGAAGTTTCTCCCATTATGGCCTGCACTTGTGCAGGTCTGGTACATGGAGTCTCAGAATTTGAAGAGATAATATCGTTGCCATTGGTCAAAGCAAGTGCAACCTTTAAACTTCTGACGATTGAACTACAAGTATCATAGATCTTATAGCCCAGAAAGATACCCGGCAGCAGGTCTGAGCTGTTGTTTATCTCCTCAATGGCAAAAAGCATAGCTTGCAAAAACTGGAACTCTCTGAAATTCAAACTACAGATTCAGAGCATCATAAATAGTTTGTAACAAAAACATTTTTCCTTTTCTGATTACAGTCAAAATCATAATAAACAAAAGCATTCACTGACATTATTATGATTACATAAAATAGGGACAATATGAATAATTATATGGCAGAATTTACCTCATGCATTGCAATGGCAGGGGTTTTTCTTCGTAGGTATTCTGTCTGTTTCTCCAGTTGCTGTGGAAAGAAAACATCCCCCCCAGCATAATGTCCCCATCCTTAAACAGCTCAGGGTTCTCAGGATCTCCTCTTTGCCTGCACACTGGCTCTTGAGTCTGAGAGAATGACACCAACAACATCAGTCGTAGAAGTGCACAACCCTGCTCAGACCACCTCTTTGTGGATGTCATGATGTTTAGTATACCCTAATCACTGAGTACCACCCTGGGCAGTTTAATGGAGATGAACAACTTGCACTGATATTTATGTGGTTTTGCGGACAAAAGAGATGATGCATTTAAAAAAAAAAAAAAAGTGATGATCCATCTCTACGGAACAATAAGGTGGGGTGAGCGAAAGAAGAAGCCATAACAAAAAATTGTCTTTGCATCTACCCTGTTTGAATAAGTATAACATCTTCTTATCATCACCTCATCATCAAAAAAATACCAAAAAATAAATAAAAATGAAGCTATTGTTCTCATTATTATGTGTACCTAAGTTCAGAAAATTCAATTAAACTGGGTCTCAAATGAAAAAGTTCATTTTAAACTTTAAGACACTATGCTTTTAACTAATTTTGACAGTACACACTGTCAACGAATATTTTAAATTTGAATATATATTCGAATATTAATAATAACCCAAGATTCGGATGTGAAAATTGATGTCCGAATATTAAATAAACAGTATAAAAAACTGAGCGGGGAAAAAAAGAAGAAGAAAATCAAAATGAAACAGCGGCTTCTTAAAGGAGCTGAAAGCGAAATTCATTGTTTTAACACTGAAGGAGTTAAAAAGTCTTTTTGTGAAGAACCAGGTGTGTATTTTTATCTGGAGTATAGTGCGACATCACACAGCGCACAGTGTGTTGATCTCCAGCTCTGTGTTTACCAGCCGGCCCGGTCGCACGTCCATGTTCGTCCATGTACGTCCATGTACGAACACGCGCACACGCAACCCCGTCCTTATAAACAGCCGCCACAGTGTTACGGCTGTTTCTAAGGAGTTACGGCACAGCGCCAGCACTCAAGATTGCAGAGACTCCCGCTGGTTGTTGTGGGAAGCGTCCGACCGAAGATAACGAGGAGCCAATATTACCTCCAAGAAAACAACGTTATCTTACAAGGAAAGGGACAAAATGCGGATAAATATTGGACGTGCATTTCCAAGGCAGAGAGAGCTGCGAGACCGAAAACGACTCTGAGCTGCTTTTCTTCTGGTACGTGACTCTCGGTGTGGATTCCACCTCGTCCACGTCTCTTTCTTCCTCTTCCACAAACGGCAGCCACTCGTTGCAACCTGCCGCTGTAGACAGGCTGCTGCTGCTGCTCTAAAAAGTTGTATTAAAACAAGAATAGCCTACATTAAAATGTGTATGTTATGGATCATAACGATGAATTATTAGAACAAGCTGTGGATCTAAGCTGAGCTCATGTATTACACAAGCAGAACCCATCGTGAACTAGTCATACTTTCATTAATTTTAGAAAATACAAGGAGAATTATATCATGTTATAGGCCTACATACATTTAAACATGCTATCTGTTTGAAATTAAATAAAGTAAAACTGTATGAGGCGAAGATGAGTTTTTCCTTTTTTTTAAGAGGGGCGTGGTTTTTCGGTTGGGGAGAGTAAAGAAAGGCGCGGATTGTAACAGGCTTTGTTTTGGTTTCAGAGAGCTCTGAAGTGCGCCACCTCATGGCGAAAAAAATCACTTTTAGCTCCTTTAACAACTGGGCGTGGTGCATGACACTCGGTCACAGACAGGTTACGTAAGCTGCAGACTTGACAAAAAGGGGCACATAGCCTACAGATAGAGATGGCAGATTGTACAGAGCCAAACGAAAAATCGAGCTGGACTCCGAAAAACCTCTGAAGCCCTGTTTGGTATTTTTTTAGAATTTTTGACAGACTCAGTCGATGGTAAAAATGCTGAGCAAGACAAAGTTATATGTAAACTGTGTAAACTAAAATTAGCTTATCATTCCACCACTAGCAACCTCAGGACACATCTTGAAAATGTCCACCCAGATGACCATGCTGTTATATCTGGAACTCCACCGACACAGCCACATCTAGACTCGTATTTTCCCCCGGCCTCTGCAAACTCCTCTCAGTGTGAGGCACAACAAGAGGTATGCACAAAGAAACTTGCCTCGTTCATATGCAAGAACATGAGGCCTATCAGTATTTTTGATGGCCCGGGCTTCAGAGATTTTTGTAGAGAATTGGAACCGAGATACCATATTCCAAGCTGTGGAACACTCACCACAAGAATCGGAGATATGCATAAAAGCACTGCGGACAATATAAAGGAGTCGCTCAAAGATCAAGATTTGATGCTTAACACAGATGGATGGACTTCACTGGCAACAGCATCCGAATTTCTCTGAAAGTGTCACTCCTGGGCTGCCATTGCCAGGTGGGTCGATGTATCATTGTTTAAGGAGGTTTTGTTTGGTGTCATATTCTAAATTCAACCTTTCAGCCTCCAACATTTATTCATCTTGGGTTATAACTATTTTTATTGTTTCCCTTGATTGCAGGGAACCTGATTTTTAACTTGTTTTATTAAATGTAAATAAGTTGTGATCCTGGGGGAACTTCTTGTATCCACTCATCATTTTACCACGTGCCTTGATATCATATACTCATTTAGAATTGGGGGATTCTGGCCTGTTAGTATCTGTCACACTACGTTACACTAACAGCCCACTGGATTTCAGGGGACTGGGAAATGCAGGACTATGTGCTCAAGGCGAAAGAGCTTACAGAAAGTCACACTGCGGAGCATGTTGGGGAATGCATTCAAGAGACCTTGGATGTTTATGCCATAAAAAAAAGGATCTATATGCCATAACAACAGATAATGCCACTAATTACGTGAATGCAGTGGAGAGACATCTTGAAACTTAACATACCATGTGTGGCACACACAGTTAATTTGGCTGTGTGTAAAGGGCTCAGGGTCAGAGCCATTGAGACACCCGTTAGCAGGCTGAAAGTGGCGGCAGCACACTTTAGCAATCCTACCACTGACCGCTACCTCCTCCAGCAAAAAAAGAAAAATCTTTTGGGACTTCTGGGACATTGACCATTTTACAAAATGGTCAATTTGCCAATGATTGTACTTGGTGCCAAAATTTGGATGCACAGCTGATTAAACGAAGAAACCCAGTAGGAGTTTGTTGGAGGAAGTGAGGATATAGAGAGGACGTTACAGAGCTTAAGTAATCAATAACTGGACTGATTTTAACTAGTTAGTGAGAGCTCAGATAAGAGACAGGAGGCAAGACGTATGTCAAATAGCTTTTATTTGGGTCGCCAAAGAGTTAAAATCCACCAAAGTTCATGGTGGAGGAATTAAAATGAACATTAAACTGCTGAAGCCTCAAAACAGGAAAGTTTTCTTAGAGGTCAAATCATTATCAGATATTACAACAAATAAAATGGTCACGGAAATTAATTATATATTTATATCAATCTTTTTAATTGAGGCTGAATGCAGCGATACAAAAAGGATTGCTGCTCTACAGTACCACATTTATAAAGTAATATGATTGCAAAGGTTTTCATTCATAATAAAAAAAACAAAAATAGTCACGTATTTACATTTTCTTTGATCAGTCAAATGGATATCAGTGTGAATTCTAGGTGGACAGTGGAGTCTGGCAAGATGAAATTCTGTCACCACTCCTGTTTCATTTTTACATAGAGGATTTGTCTGTTCGTTTTAATGCATGCCGTACAGGATGTGTGGTGGGTTATGGTGTAATCAATCATCCTATGTATCCTGATGATTTGGCTGTATTCAGTCTGTGTACTGCAGCTTTGCAGCTAGGGCTAAATATATGTTCTGAATATGCGACACAGCATTACATGGTAAAAGGAGAGTCATCTAGCCTGGTCCCGTCCACACTAAATTTCGCAAGCTCCATATAGTCTGGCCAGGAGGCCTATTCAACCGATATCAAAAATCCCAAAAAAGTGGGAGCCAATCAATTTTGAGCTTGTCCAAAGAGGTGTGCTCAATGCAGTGACGCGACAGGCAGCAACACCGTCAGCATTGCTAACATGGAGCAGCGGCTATGGCGCCGAGCGTTTCACACAGCGGGAGATTCTGTTTTCAGCACATTAAACAGAAAATTCTCTGTGAAATGTGAGCAACAAGTAGCCCTGGAGACATTTATTGGAGGGAAAGACATTATCTCCTTGCTCCCGACCGGCTTCGGTAAGAGTCTGTTAGCCCCGCTGGCAACACACAAGTCAGAGTCAGAGTGCTGTGATTGGTTTAAGCTTTGATTGATATAAGCTTCGACCAATCACAAACAGCGACTTTTGAAGGAGACGGGTCAACCGTCCCTTCATAGAAATGGTTTCCCTATTGGTCTTGGCCAGACGAAATGCTCACATTTAAGTCGCAATAGCCAGGCTAGTTATCGACATTTTATGTCAAATGCAATCTTATATTCTCTTTTTAAATCGTTTTTATGCTCTTGTCTATTTTTCAATCATTCATTTTTTTTTGCTCATGCTGTTTAACAAGAATCTTAAAGCAAACAGTGCCCTAAATATGATGCAAATCCTTCACAATATTTCCAACTTTTCACTTTGCTGTAAGTTTTGGTTGGCTTGAATACAAAGAAATACATGAGAACACATTTGCATCATGGCTTCTCATGAACAACAGAATGAGAAACAGTTTTTAACCACAATTCTTACGCTGTTGCACATCATCAGTTAATGTAAACAATCAGAAATATTTGACCAAAGCGTCAGTTTTAACAGTTTTATTTAACGTGAGAGGGCACCATCATTGGTACGTTTGTCCAGGAATAAAAAACACACTTTCTGACCAGCTTCTTTCTTTTTTCAGCTGGGTGCAATGCTTGCTAACAAGGGCGTGACTAACTTCAAACTGACTTGGAAGAAGCCGCCGGAGAGGGGCACACAAAACAAAGAAATAGGTACAAATACCAAAGAAAACTAAGGTCAGATAGTGATGTATTGTCAATTTAAAGCCTTGCTAAAAAGGGTGAAGCTTCATGATGTTTGCTAAAAGGAGAGGTTTTAAATGAAAATTTTTACTTTATACACAGATTTGTACCTCTATCAGGGCATCAAAACTAAAAAATATAATGCAATACAACTGGGAATTATATGTATGCTAATGTTTGATTAATATTGAACTTTTTAACCTGAAACTTGAAGAGATTTGTTTGTTTACATCAGAATCAAGGGACTTTGTTACATATGAATTCTCTGTATTTACCAAATTGTTTTAATCTATAATTGTCTTTTAAACCAACACATGAACTCCCATTTTTCATGTGCATGGACTGGCTGATATCTGAAATGGGACTAATGAGGAAAGAATCCATGATATTGAAGAATACAGATTAACTCAAAATAATGTTGAAAGTTGTAGAAATGTATAAAATCAATAGTTCAACAGATTCTGTATTTTGGGTGTTAAGGGGGAGGATGAACCAACTTGATCTCAAAAAATAAGTACAAAGTTATTCAGACACCCTCCCTTTATTTTTGTGATGATGCAAAGTAAATTATCAATTTTACATGTTAGGCCCATGAAAATAAGAGCAGTGTAAAGTCATTGGGGAACTTTTACAGAACGTCCGCATGAGTTTCCTGCTTACACAAAATTTTTCTAAATGCAGGAAAGAAATTTATTGATATATATTTATTCAATTTCACAAAATTGACTATGACCAGGCCATAATGCTGGGATATTCACAAATATATCTTTTAAAATCCTGAGCTATCAGGATTAATTGTGGGGCTCTATCACCCATTAAGTCAGTGGTGTTGTCAATGTGTAGATTAAAATCACCAGCTATTAAAACCCTGTTGTATATGGAGTGAATGATTGATAGAAGTTCAGAGAATCCACTCATAAAAGAACTGGAGTGACGGGGTGGTCCGTTAACTGTGACACACAGAGCTGGAGGACTGCTAAAAACCAAAGCATGGTATTCAAATGATGAAACACTGTTAAAAAAGACCTCAGGTGAGTTAAAATATTTTATCAAAATAAAAGCAGTTCCCTCACCTTTCCCCCACTCCTAACTGGAAATAAAAACTTTGAATTAAGTGTGCAGGGATCGTAGAGAGTAACTGGTGCATCAGTGCCTAGCTAGTTTTCTATTAATGATAAAATATCAAGCTTATTATCTAAAATCAAGTCATGTACGATGAATTACTTGTTTAAAAGAGTGCATGATCAGCACGGCCAGATGGATTTCTGTGCCTGACATATGCTCGTCCCCCCCCCCCGGGAGGTGCACACACCCGAGCCAACAGAGCGCCACAATTGATTTAATTCCAGATGTGTCCAGGATATTATTTTATTTCAATTTTTAGGATATGTGTGAATATTCATGCATTATTTTGCGAAAAAAGACACACAAACCATTTGTGGGAACGACCTGACCACAGTTAATTGATAAGAATTAAATAAAGATATGGAAAATAAATCTTTTTTTTGTGGATGCCTTTTGTGGAAGCAGGACAGACGTGATTTAAAAGTTCCCCATTTACTTTGCATTGCGCTAATTTTTGTGGTCCCAGGAAGTAAAATCTATCATATACATTGCACCATCACGGAAATAAGAGGAGGGTGTCTAAATAACTTTGTGTTTTTTACATTTTTCTCTGAGATCAGGTTGCAAGGTCAGTTGTTATCAATAGTTGGCTTGAAGAGTTGAGATCAAAGGTGAGCTGAGGCCAAAGACATGAAACCAGATACCAGGTATTAAAGTTAAACATTGCTATTGTGACACAGAACATTTTGATTTTACTTTTATATTTAAGCCTAAAATGTTTGTTTTTCAACATATAAAGATTAACATCCCTGGCTTACTTTTTTCTTCTTTTTTTAAAAAAAAAACCCAAACATTTCTCAGTAGTTCCAGTTCCAGTAGCAGCTTTATTAGTAGCCGGAAACAGGGAAAATTTATGTAACATGATATATTAATGTGATTCAAAGCAAACCTTTGCTTAAAAAAAATTAATTGAACTAATTGGTGGCATGTGCCCCAGTACAGCTTTGAGTAGCAATGTCTCTGCTTTGAAGTCCGTCAGAATCCACATCAGATGATGGTGAAGCTGAAGCTCCAAACCAGAGCAAACATGGAGGATCCATCAGCCAGGGCCAGCCTAGAGCAGCAGGTGTGTGTTCTTACAGAATGCTGCAGGGATCCCAGCTCTGTTCAGTTTATCATAACAGGGATTCACTTCAGTTGGGAAGAGAATTCAGACAGATTTTGTACCTTACGTGGTTGAATTTTACACTGCACTTCACACAAGTAGACCAAACCATGTTTGCAAAACCTGAAGCAAACCAGAGTTAACCTCTGTGGTGCACACCGGAGACCAAAATGTGTTCATACTGCTCCAGTTGGTGGACCAGGGTCCTGTGTTTGAGGTGCTGTGGGCTGCAAAAGACTCTGCTAATGATCTTTTATCACTTAGTGGTTGCATCAGCCATCTTCTATGGAAGATCTTGCTTGGAAAGCAACATCAGCTGCAGACAAAAAAAGACTGAAGAAACTGGGGAGGAAGGCTAACTGAATATGATTAAAATCCATCACAATATTTCCAACTTTTCAACTTTGCTGTGATTTTTGGTTGACTTAATCAGTTACTGTCACAAGCAAAAAGGTTTGACCAAACCTTCAGTTTAAATCATTTGATTTAAGGTGAGGGGACATCGGCATTGGTATGTTTGTGCACTATTAAAAAACAACTTTCTGATCAGTTTTCTTTCTTTTTTCAGTTGGGTGCAATGCTTGATAAGAAGGGCATGACTAACTTTACACTGACCTGGAAGAAGCTGCCAGAGAAGGAGACACAAAACAAAGAAAAAGGTACAAACACCAAAGCAAACTCTTTTACACACAGAATTTTTCTGAATGAACTGAGGGATTTTCTCTTTTTTAGGTGCTTCTCCGACCCATACAAACAACTCCCATAAAGCTGCAACAGCATTTACTTCAATCTTTGCCTGTTGTTTTGTAATCATAATCAACAAGCTTTTAACCCTGTAACGCTAAATGTATCCTATTTGAACCAACAGTAATATGAAAAGGTTTCTTAAATCCCTGCTGTGTAGAATTAGATGTTTTCTGCCTCCTAGGATAGTCTACAGTGAGAAATGAAGCTAAATTAAGCTTTTTACATTTTTAAATAATAAATGCTACTTAAATGAAAAGGACTTAATCATATAGATATTATTTACAATCAGGTTTCTCCAGTTATGTGTAACGTGAATAAAAACATAGCTGCCTCCATCCCTCGATCTCCTCCTGTGCTGCTGAAACTCACATCTTCATCACCTCCAGACTGGATTATTGCAGCAACCGACTCTGATTCACCCTCCAAACTCCTCAAACTTCACTATATCCAGAACTCAGCCTCTCACCTTCACACATTCCCGCATCCGAGACCACATCACCCGTCTTCAAGAACCTGCACTGGCTTCCTATTCCTCAACAGTTTAAGGTCCTCCACACTTTAAAAACTCCTCCACAACCTCCGCCACTTTTCTCCATCCTGAAGCTTCCTGTCTCCGACTCCAACTCCCTATTATTGGACCTACATAGTAACCACCTGTTCTCTGCTGCATTTGCATGGTTTTTGTTTAAAGTCCAAATCTGCACCATTTCTCTTAAACTTGAATTTTTTCTTCTTTTTGATTTAAAAACCAACCTGCTGTAACGTTTTATATAAAGTACTTTGTAATATGTTTTACATGAAATGTTCTGTATAATAAACTTGCCTTGTGTTAATGTTCATGTTGCCACTTACTTGAAACCCTGACAGCTATGGTCACCTTACACCTGGACCGCAGGTTGATGTTTCAGGAGAGACAGGGAAGAATCATGGACCATGTTTATGAGGGGCCGTATAGACCAGAATTCATTCTCACACTCATACATACATATAATTTTATTTTCACATACATATGTTTTTACTCTCACATACTGTGCATATATTCTTATATTCTCATATATCTGTTTTCTTGCTTGTGTTGTTCTCTCAAATGTAAGTCATTTTGAATAAAAGCGACTGCTAAATGACGGTAGTATAGTAGTAGTAGGGACAGTCCATTGCAGGGCCTCACAGAGAGTGACAAACAACCACTCATGCACACACTCACTTCTAGGGAGAATTTACAGTGTTCACTTTACCTCACATACATGTCTTTGGAGAGTGGGAGGAAGCCATATACGTGAAAAACATATACGTGAAAGACAGAAGATGTATATGTCAAAGTAAGAATATATGCATGTATGAGTGTGGGATTAAATTATGGTCTGTGATGGGAGTGTGCTTAGGAATAAACATCTGGCTCTGGGGGTATATCGACTGGAAATGTCACATCGCTGAGATTTCTGGACTTTTAAACTTTTCCTTTGTATGTAATTATTCGTTCACACCTGGTGGTGATGATGTGCTACATTTATAGCTGCAGCTACACTGATGGAAACATGGCTGCCAATATGCACCAAACACCAAAGACAAGCAGAGTTAACACGAGAGGCAAGGACAGGGATCCATCCTCTGGCTGTTTCCCGTACTGTGTCTAATCCTGTTCTTGTGATGTGTACACCCAATTGTGGATATTCCTTCTATCCAGTTCATTTCAGGGGGTTGCCAGATAATTGTGAAAAATATATAACCTATTTTTATTAAATAAGTATGGGATTTTTATCATGGCTGATCTTCCTTATTTATGAAGACAGACCGTTTTCAAGCCTTATATTTAGAGGATCATGCAGGACGACCCGTCAGATATGTATTGTTAATAATGGCTTTTGCAGAAAGGAGGGTCAAAAACACCAATATATGGCATCTTGTGGGTCGTGGCCAGAAAAGTTGGCCAGTGCTGTAGGTGGACCTCCAAGAAGCTGATATCTGTGATCCTTCCACACAGCCTCCCCTGTGGACAAGGACTGGAAGTCTGGTTTCCTCCTTCTGAAATTGATTATCAGCTCCAGACCTCCACCTCCTCCCAGTACCCCTGAGACATAAATACGAGTTAAACTGGAAGGAAGACATCATGAAATGTCCTCCACAGAGGGATTCCAGTCAGACAAGAAGCATCAAATTCAGATTGTGCCTTTACCTTCCTGATGATGCAGAACAGGAAGCTTCTATCTTTCTTGATGACCAGCATAAAGGGATTGCTCCAATCATAACCTCCAGCAGTGCTGTAGTGGTCCTTGCAATAATGGTTATAGTCTCAGTTTTTTACCTTTTAGCTTTTTCCTAAAGTACAGGAAAAACACCATTTTAGAAACTTTCCTCTGTGTCGAGCATGCAAAATCCCCTTTGCACCATTTTTTTGTGTGTTTTATGCAAAAAATGGCCAGAAAATGGTGAGGTGAAAGAATGCAGTGCTGAGGATTCAGAGGAGGTGGTGTACTACCCGGCAGATTAGGGCAGAGGGGAAGCTGCAGACAAAACACATGAATTTGATCCACACTGTGCTTCATGCATGCAGAAAAAGAAAGCTAATTAATTTCTAAACCACCTAACAAATAAAAACCTGAAAATTTCTAACCCAACATTTAATCCTCACCTTAATCGGCAACCATGAGATTAATTTGTGCGTCGCAATGAGAGATGCCACATGTTGCATCTCGGATGTCTTTCATTTAAACTGCTGATAATAAAGAGACAAGTTACATCAAGAGATAAGGAAAATAAGGAAAAAAGAGAGCAGGCGGATTTAATTCATCGCATTAGGGAAATTTAAATTCTTCTTAGCTCTTTGTGTTATGTATCGGCGGGCCGGTCGCCGCTGGCGTTGGTAGGGGTTATGTTTGGTGTGCTTTTTGTTCCTCAGAGCCTACCATAGGAGTGGTGATGAGAGCCAGAGCCTGCC
>JBAMHT010000044.1:13175-27690 GCA_037177075.1 Craterocephalus fluviatilis | reverse complement strand
TATCTGCACCCACATACTCTCATCTGGGTTTGAATCAGCGTCGCAGTGAAACGCTGGGGAAGGTGCAGTTATTAGATAGAAAAGAAGGCACCTTGTGAAAATTATGGATCCTCAAAAGAGTGTAGGCAGGCCTGATGAGTCACTGCGGTTTCATAGCAGATGGTTTGGCAACAAATGTGAGTGCAGCCAAACTTTAAACCGATTACCAGGAATTGTTGCTGTAAAAGCAACATTTTCAATGAAAAGAATGAATGAAGGCATTTTAGTCTGGGGGAATTATAAAAAGGTTTCCTGTGATGGATTTAGAGTGGAAAAATTAAGATAATAAGAATGTGATCAAACCAAAGAGCTTGGCTAAAACAAGTCTTAAGCTCCCAGACAGATGTGAACCAAAATTATTTTTGGTTTATTTATTCTTACCTTTCACTGATTGTCTGGAGATGTTGCTGTATCTTCAAAAATTGTGTTAATTTTTGTTTGGTGTTTGAGTTTGGCATCTGGGGGCTTCCGTAGGATAGGAATTGGGTAAGTAAGCAAAAAAAGGTAATTTTCTGCCAACAGGACTTGGCACCATAATGCAGTGTTCTCCTCCTCACAGAAGTTAGAATTTGCTCCTTTGTTTCCTGAGAATCAGCCACAGAACGTCTCAAGCAAATTCTTTCTGCTGCATCTATTAAAGTACAAACAAGTTTCTCTTCACGTGACTTTCAAGTCTTCCAGAGCCATTGTATCAGTTGCATAATAACAGATACTACCGTGTGCCAAATTGACTGCATAAAGGCAGAGAGCCTGCATATTGCTGTCAAGACACTGAGGTAACAAATTCTTGATTAATTTATAAAAAGCATGTCAGTCTTTTAGCAATATCAAGGTTTCAGGAAGTCCAGTGATCCATAGCGGCAACTGTATGGCTGGATGACCACTAGCATTAGATCACCAGACTAACCTGAATAAGTAATAGTCCGTGACCATGGGTGTAAGACTATTTAAAGGATGCATCTATTAATATCTAACACAAAGGTGGGACATGGTCTCAGTCTACAATTATTTGTATAACAATGATCTTTGCACACAGATCATATGAGGTAGCAGTGGTTTAAATAGTTTGAGACCATGTCTGCTGAAGATAAAATATATTTTACAGCTTTTTAAATTTTGATTCTGAAAGCGAAGTCTTCCAAATCAAGCTCAACTCTTCAACTTAAAATATCTGCTTGTTTTTCACTTCAGAAACAGCTGCACATATAAAAGAAATGTAAACAATATCTACAAAGGGATGTATATCTACTGATTAGGACAACTTTACTACAACAACTTTACTATCCAAAATGACACATAATACTTAGAAAATATAAATGTGGCTAGTGGATTGAATGGGGTCAGCGGGTGCAGAGTAGTGCAGTTGAAAACGAGGTAGTGAGAAGTGCCTGGGATGAACAATAAATACTGGATGAAGGATAATATTTCATTGAATGTGTATGTTATTTATAGCAACAATATGTACAGTGAGCAGGATGTGAAAGTGGGTGTGAGAAGAAACTTAATTAAGTTGGTGATTTGTCTCAGTTAGAATTTCAGTAACACTTCAAGACTTTTTTAAACTAATGAGACCAAATGTGGTTTTGACTGAAATGTTTTTTCATGCTTGATTTGTGATTTTAGCTGCTCATCTGTCTTGTTTGTCTTATTCTTTCGTTCACAGTAGCAAATATTTTAAGTGTGTGATGGGTCCGATCTGCGTTCTGGCCTTTTTAGCACCTGAATTCTTTTTAACCACAGAGAAGTATTGTTATGATACAGGGAGTATGAGATTTAGCATTTATATCATTCTAAACCTCTAAATGCTTTTCAGAATGTATAATGCCTACACATATGTGCAAGTTATCCCCTCTCATGCGTGGTTCTTGTACCCCCAAGGTACATGTACCCCCATTTGAGCAACAGCGCTGTAGATGATCAAATCTATCAATTCTTAACAATTTCACACAAAAAAATATTCTGAATCATAGAACTGTTTGTTCTCATGGTCTATCAAAGTAGCGAACATCTTCCCATCTGAAATACACTCAGCCTTGCAGAAATCGTGCACCATGTAGACTCTTGCTCTACATTTAATTTCAGTTCAGTAAAGATAAAGCAGTGAAGGAATAAAGTAATATGTGAGCTGTGTACGATGTGTGTGTGTGTGAGTGTGTTTGGAGATTGTGGGCATGTGAGTGATTGTGCGTTCTTCCTTTGCATGACAAAGAGGATATTCTGGACAGAGATTGTAAAACATCATGGTCTGAGAATGTAGACTTGCAGACCACACAACCCCGATTCAGCCACCGTTTGAGACAACGTAGCTCTCGATTCATCATCTTCCCAGGCTGTAGTTTAGCCAAGAGTGAGATCAGGGCTGCTTCAGATACTCTTTGCTCTTGGGCATCCATATGACAGACCTGTGTCACTCCCAGAAGGCAACAAGCAGCAATACATTTCCACCTCTGGTATTGTAACAGATTCACGTCTAAGGCTAGTTTTGTCAAGAGATGTCCGGATGTCATCCTTGCCCTCTGAGCCAGGTCCTCCTTGTTTTTTCTGGTGACTGTGCTTGGCATGCCCAAGTGTTCCAATATCAAGTAATTACATAGCAGGTGTATCATGTTTTCCCCATTTGCAGGGAACGCAGCGCCTTTTAGTTTGCACAGTATATCCATCTCAGCCTGTTTTATACCCTCTTTGCTCGAGTGGATAATGTTTGTATGCTTGGGTGGACCCCCCGATGTGGATACTTGAGTAGGCAGGATATTCCAACAGACCAGGTTGTTTTCTGTATCTCCAGATTGGAAATCTGTGTGTACACAGTGCATTTTCCACGCCAACAACAGGCAGGCGGCTCGGATGTTTTTGATGTTCCTAAACACAACACTGAGGTCCTCTCCGAGATCTAAGCAAGCGGACAGGTATCTATCCAGTACGTTCACTGCTGGCATTAGAACGGTATGGTGCTCCTCGTGTTCGCACAGCAGATCCTGAGTGGACAGTATGACTTCCACAAACCAAGCCACGCTACCGAGCCTATACATGTGGTGTTCTTCCGTATGGAGAGTACTCAATGGGGCGCGTGGGCGATCCACGGTGGCAGCATTTGCTGTGTGCATTGCATGCAGGCCCAGTTGGTCTTTGAGAGCTTGTTGGAGTTCAGGCTTACCCATCACAGCAAACCCAAAGTCTAATTTCGGGTATTTGAACACTAGCTCGGAAGGAGGATGGTGTGGGGACCTGTACTGACTCTCCAAGGAGAACATTTTGAGTGTGCAACTGATCTTATTTCCCATTCCTTTTTCCAAAACCGGATCACTGAAGAATAGATGAATGGGTGGGCTGTGTGGTCCAGGCATTAGCCCCACACTGCACTGATTTGTGCCTCCCCAATGCCCATTTGTAGGTTTCAAGCAGCAAGGGGTTTATGCAAGAGGTACGTGATTGGCTCCTGTATATTTGTGGTAAATAAAAAAAAATTGGGTACATTGTTTGTATGAAACATAAATTTCTCTTAACTGACCTAAGTTGTCTAGCTGTTTTGTGTGTTGAAATGCAACCTTTCACAGAGCTTTTCAGTGACACATAGGTTAATTTATACAGACACTCAACACTCTGGAACTTTGCACAGCAGGGCTTGCTTTATTTATGTATACATTTCAGGAAAGGACAAGATAATAAAACAACACAATTGCCAAGTCCCAATCCCAGCTTTTATACTGTCTTTATTTTTTGCTCTCAAAACATGGTGCAAAAGTACGCTGTGTTCGGCCAGGCTCCTTCATTGTGTGTGCACAACATTCATCTGTCATCAGCACGCGGGACAACGGTATGGATTCACCCACAATTGCGAAGATGGATCTTCGAAACATCACCAATGCTTTGTAGTCAGCATCCGTTAAGTAGACCTTCAGGGCCTCAATGATGTTATGAGCAAGCACTTGATTGCCTTTCTTAAACCTCCCGATGTGGTACATCTCTAGCCAGGTGCACACATTTGTGTGATTCTTGCTTCTTTCAAATATGCAGGCCAGACCATCGATTATCGCTTCAATCACGCTCATGTCATCCATTTCAGACTCTGAAAAGTGCTCTGGGTGATGGGGGTTCATCTCGTAGTGATGCTTGAACCCAAAGTTGGCCATGGAGCTGGTGAGGGCGTCCGTGTCACTGTACATCTTGTACAATGAGGACGTGCTGATTTCCTGGTCTCCCTGGCCAGTTTTGTACCGAGTGTTTAACTGGCGCAGCTTTTTTGAGTTCTGCTCCAGGGCCTCTTTCTCAATGTGTATGGCCATGATTCCTGCATAAGCGGAGGCTTCTACCATGCTTGTCTTGCTGGAATCGTGACACACAATGCTCCTGATGAAGTACCGATCCGCGAGCAGGTCTAAGGTCTGTGCGCAGTCCCTCGTGGCCTGCTCCAGAGCCCTGGCCACCAAACCTCCGATCATAGTTACGAACATGTTGTGTGAGAGAAAGGCTTTGTGGTGCTCTCTCACGGGGAGCATCTCCACCAACGCGTTATCACATTCGGGTCCCCAAACATTACCGTTTGCAGACTCGCAGAGTGCGTGCACCAGTTTGATGGTAGCGCACGGGGTCATTGGCAAGTCAATCTTGACTTTTTTGACACTTGCGCTCTTCACTATGTCCTCAGAGCGTGCATTCATCAGTGCAGGCCTATTCACATATTTTTTATGCTCCGGTATCAGTGGAGCAGGTCCTTGGTATGTAGAACCTTTTTTGTCCTTGGCAGACACCTTAGCTTTTGTGTGAGCCAGCGAGGCCATCACAGTTGCTCTATGGTTCCAGCTCGGTGTACTTAATTATTTTGAAGGTTGCCTATGTTTTGTTTTGATTTTGGTTTCTTTTTGCCTTTTCTTTACATCTGAGGAGCTTGAAAGGGATCCAGGAGCCGGGTTAATAAGTAGGAAACAACAAGACAGGGATGTGTGCAGTGGGCCCTGTGATAACTCAACTGTAATGCTGCTTGTGGGTTTGCCTGTGTTCCTATTGTTTTTTTGTTTTTTTTTCATCCTTGTTTCTTTTTTTTTTCTTTTACGTGTTAGATTTGCTCTCTTTGGTTAGACACAGAGGCCTGTCACAGACAGTCACACCAACCTCTTGTATGTACTCACAGATGGTTTGCTCTTTGGAATGTTCCTTAGTTTTATAATGACGATAAGCAGCAGTGGACAGCTAAGTGTAGAGAATGTGAGCGATACCACAGCCATTACCTTGCTACGGGCCATCATTTGTTCACAGTTAATGATAGTTTCAGTCTGTGTTTCTCGAAATGGTTTTCCTGTGTGTTTCCTCAGGGTAGCGTTGAGGGTGAGGATATCATGTAACGCAGTCTCCCCCCTCTGCAGAAGCTGTGAAGCCTGAGAGGTTTGGGTTTGAATGGTAGCCAGGGACGCGTGTATGTCAGTGTCTGTCAGAGAGTATATTTTGGACATTACTCTTGGGCTCATGTAAGGTCTCACTGCACTTATATTGTTCTTCGCTCTGTCTTCCAGAGGATTTCCTCGATACTCGATTGTCCTCATAAAGTATGCGTCTGTTTCAAGCCTGTAACATATGGGACCGATGCATGCGCTCCCGCATACCGTAGGACAAGCAAAGCTTATTTCACCATTTCCTGTTACAGAACACCCCGAAACAATTTCCTCGTCCGGTTCCAGAGGCTCACAAATCCCCCTGGAGTCACAAGTAGGTGTTTTGTAGTTAGTGTACATGTCCTCGTCCGTGACCATGGGTCTGGCCAACCAGCAGATCCTATTGTCTCTGGAGGAGTCTTTGAAAGCCATGTACCATCGAGAAAGCACAACAGGAGTCCAATGCTCCCTCCTGACTACCATCAGGAAACCCAAGGGTGAATGTGTGCGCTTTGCCTCTGGTATGTCGGTGTAGAACTCAGAGATGGAGTCAGGTGCACATCCAGTCATGTCCAACCTCTGTATGCCCTGGGCACATGAGAGCAACCGATGCTGAGCTCCCTGTAATGCAAACGTGACTGTGCTAAGCTGGACGGCCAGCTTGAATGCACCATCCCGCCAGCTTTCCAATGACTTCTCAAACCTGCTAGCTTCCTTCGATAATGGGAAGGGTATACTTTTTACCATGTTGGTTAGACCCTTCTCAATTAAGGTCCTGTACGCCTGCATGATGTCAACAATCTGCTCAGGGTCTGAATTCTTGGGCTGATGGTGGTGTGACACTAGTTTAGATGTGGAATCCGATACACTTTGAGATTTCAGTGCGTTGACTAAGTGACTTTCTGTGAGAGCGAGTACGTGTTCGAAAGCCAAGGTGAGCTCCCTCGCTGCTTTCTCATACGCAAACTTGGCCGTGTTCAGGGTAATGTTTGCCTCGTAGCAGGTTCCGATGGTGCACACATGATGACATCCCGGGTAGGATTTGGGCAAGCCTCTGCATGCCACCTGAGCACACTCCGGATATTCGATGTTCAGCTTTGAATGGTCAAATCCCAGATGGAAGCGATACGCTACGTATGTCACACGTTCTCGGATCTTCCATTTGCCAGGATCAAGTATAACCCTGTGATCCTGGATCTCGGGCTGGGCTCCATTCGATCCTTCGTGAGGAGGAGTACGGTGTACACTGTGTCCTGCATCACCAAGACTCTCATCATAAAGCTCTTTGGTGTGCTCGCTAGACATGGGGTACATCAGACATGTGAATGCTAGAGGTACAAGGCTGATTACTGGAGGGGGAGGGAAAGTGATGAGGATCATGATAATGTTTGCACTCGTCCTGGTGAGGAACCTTCCCATTGCATTTTCATTTCAGTTTCCTTTGGATGCGTGTGCTAGGTTGATCTCTTCGGCACATGGCAGCTATGAGACCCATAGCTGTGATATTGATTAATACCCCGAGCGTCATCGCGCTCCCACACAGACCAGAGGTATGAGACACCATGTACTGAATGTGTGCTGCTGCCTTGGCTGCGGACCTCGCAGATTCTTGACTCTTTTGGTGCAGGCCAGAGAGGGAAACATTCAAGTTTTCCACAGTAGCATGAGCTATGCTCACACATTGCAGGGTTTGCTCGCTGTAAGTGTCCCATGACGAATCATGAGGTGGCTGCGGGGTAGTGCGAGTGAGAGTTTTCCTGGCACGAGTACAGAAGGTTGATTCCACATCCTGCACCGTGCGCTTCAAGAGCAGTGCTGCACGTGTTACATACCTTCTGATCTCGTTCAAGGGTTCAGATGCCTCAGTGTAGTAACCTGGACTGGCGAGGGGTGAAGCAACTCGCTCTGATCCAAATGAAAATGGTCTCAGCTCACAAGGAACTCTAACCCGCACAGTTCCGCGCTCCACCTTGAGAACGATCTTTGCTGTTATTACCTCGGAGGAAGATGCGAAGGCTGCGACTGCGAGCGGGTATCCCGTATCGCCTGGGGACCAGCTGTTGTTGGAGTACTCTGACAGGGGTGTGCATGAACCAGCGGAGCCTGTGAGACACATCGAGGTCAGTGTCACCATACGAATGTTTTCGAGGGTTCCCACAAGATCGTGTCTTGGACCTGGTGAGAGGAATGTTTCATCAGAAAGCCAACGCTGTTCGTCTTTTGTAAGAGCTTGTGGTGTTTTTACGAGCCAATGGCCTACATGGGCAAAGTGACTCAGAACAGCACTTTGGTCATCTTCGGGTACCCATAAAGGAATCTCAATCTTGATGTGATGCGTGGCTGCGCTGATACTGCTCTGGCATTCATTTGGATCCCACACACTGTCTGTCTGCTCTCCCACATGAAACGAAGGCAACCTTAGCCCTGGGCTCGGTAAGAACACAAAAGGGGAATAGATGCAGATTCTTCCCTTATCGTAATCTACAAACACTACCGAATTCTCATCCTCTAGGCTTATTTTTTGGGCACCGTATGGTACAAACGTGACCCTCTCCACTGTGTCCTCCATGATGTGTTTGGTGACTGGTAAAGGAGCGCCTACATTCATATCCGAGGACAGGCCCAATCTGAGGTTTGGAATCTCTGCAACCGCTGCAAAGCTTCTGACCCTTGGTGTGTCCTCAGTTGCGTGCTGGAAGAAGATACCCCCTTCAAATTTGTAGATACCGTTCACATGAGCGTAAGATGCTCCTTCGTGTTCCAACTTGGAGCTTCTCTCATATTGATAATACACCGTGCGCCACACCTTTGAGGCCTTTTCAATCATAAGTGCAATCTCTGTGAAAGTCGGAGTTCCCTTCGTGTTCTGGAAAGTGTAGTCGAGGTAGCCCAGGGAGTATCTTGATACACCCCACTTGGCCATATGCGAGACTATTCTAGATATTTCATCCATGGAATAATGTACCCTCCGTTGAATGATGCTCTCCGTTTCTGTATTAGAAAGTGATTCGTGTCTGTTGACTAGCTGCACCCCCTTGCAATCTTTAAGGATGTAATCCGAAGAGGGTATGGTTACCACTATCCCGGGACGGTTGTTGGATCTAAAGCACAGCTCCTCAAAAACACGCAATCCTGACCTCTCCGGGTAAAACTCGAGGGAAGGTATCTCGATAGCATAGGGACGGTGATAGCGGTGTTTAAGTGAGCCAGTTCCCCTTTCCCGTTCTACGGTCCAGCGAGCGGGCTGCACAGTTTCACAACTTCGCCTAGGTTTCTCAAACAAGGACACAGTGTCCAGGTTAAGGAAGGCTCCATGAGAAGAGACGAGTAGTCCAAGCTCCTTTAGAAGAGCTTGTGCCTGATTCTGCTCAACTGGCAAAGGATAGCTGTATGGGATGTGCAACTGTTCAAACCTGAGAAATCCTGCTAGAAATCGAACAAATGTTTTTGCTTGAAAGCCTTCTGCGCAGACAAGACGCACCTTTTCGTCTTCACATGCATCACAGTACATCGGAGGTGGTGTCCTCTCGTGACATTTTGGAATGGGAATTTGTGGATTGCGTGCATACACGGTATACCTTTCGCCAATTACATAGTACAACTCCTTACATTCATGTTCCTCACTTTGACACTCATAGAGGCTGTACTCCATGACATTCTTACTCTTCCATACAGTGTCCACGAGTGCTCCCGATGATATCCCGGGGATTAGCTCCAACACAGATCCGTAGATACGGTGGATTGCAGCAAAATCTGACGCCTTAACAGTAGTCACGTCTACCTCCAGGACCACCACTCGAACCGCTCGTTTCAGCTGCGAGGTCAAAGTCAATATCCAGTCTAGCACTGCCGCAAACTCTTCCTGAGATGCAGTGGAGATGTTCACGAAAGGCTTTCCCAAGAAAACCCTGACACCGAGCTGGAGACCCCAGCCTTTCCCGCTGACAGTTTTCAGAACATCCACAACCATCTCTGACACGTAAAGCTGTTCAACGTCTTCGAAATATTCCCCTTCTGATAATGTTGAGCGCACGGGTATGGGCATGTAGCCTTCTGTGGAATTATTGAGATCTTGGCTCCTGGAAATCCCGAACTCAACGAGAACCACTTCACACCTTAGCATGTCTAGAGGTGCATAAGGGGCCTCCCCTTGGGGGCCCAGCATAGTGTTGAAAATTTCTTCCGTAACCAGACAGAAGCGCTCGGTTCTTGGTGTTACGCTGCCATACAGAACACGACCCCGGTTCACTTCCGCAGTATTTGGTGCTTGATGTGTTATTTGTAAAACCCAGTCTTGATCGCTACCTTGTACGCCACTGGAGAGTTGTACAAAGGGCGTTGATATGCAAACTGGAGAGCATAAGCCTTTAGGGTTTGCGTAGTCTCGGAGTGCACTGGGACAGTTGCATGCAGGGCTTAGGGAAGGTTTCCACACGCAGTCGATGTCAAGAGAAGCTGTTAAAAGTTTTTCCTCTCTGTTGATTCGATTTAACAGGCGTACATTCAAGTGTGTTATGTCAAATGTGTTGCAGAGAAAGTCTTTCACGGTTAACGAAATATGCATCAACTGCACAAAGAAACAGTCACTGTTACTTGTTCCCAAGGTGCGTGATATGTTGTATCTCGATCCATAGGACACAGTCTTCCCGTTGCTGACCTTCAAGAGATGTATTTGTCTGTCTTCTCCAGCCAACCATCTTAGTTCTTCAAACGCATAGCTATCAATCATTCCAAGGGGTATTGTGACAGCAGCTCCTATCACAAGCAAGTCCAGCTCTTCTGTAATCAACGGGTTCCGATGCAGCATTACGAGTGATGTAGTGGGCCTTAGGTCTCCCACGAACGGCTTCACAATCGCTTTGTACATCGCAGCAGCGGTTTTGTGGGCAGATATCTCGTTTAGGTACCTGTATAGCATTTCGGTAGGATTGGGATACCTTTCCAAGATACGCTCGAGTTGAAACTTGCATGTGGTGTGTTCATTACGGGCTATAACATTACACAGCATTTCATTTACCTCTTGTGATATAGCCCGAGCCCAGATTAGCGTCAAAGTGTTTAGAGTTGTCCAAAACGCACTCGAGTTGATTCTCTCCATTAGCCCTCCAGGTACAGTGTAATCTGAAGGTTTTCCGCAGATGGTATTGTGCCAGCTCGTACCTTTCACAATCACTTCTTGTCCTCCAGGGCAGTTGGTTGTGTGCGGCATACAGGCGTTCCTTGACTCATGTAGGAAGGTACCGGGCAGGCAGGTCCCAGCGCATCTTGTGCCTGGTAAGAGAGTGAAATGTCCACGTCCAAGGGGACAACGATATCGACATTTCCCCAGTGTCTTTGATTCGCATCCAGTCAGCGTGTAATTTACACCGTATGTGTTGGAACAGTAGTCTATATTCATACATTTGACAAATTCGAAAGTCTGAAGGGGCATGTAGATGTTCTGGGAACCTACATACCATCTCGGATACAAAGCCATAAGAAGATGTACAATGCTAAGTAGCTTGGTCATGGTTGTCATACTGTATGGCAGCATAACGTGTTAAAGTCATTTACTTTAGAACTGGTATATACAGGGTATATACTTGGTCTCATTAGGTATGGTTCCAATAGTGCAACAATAACTGTTAATTTGGAGTAGGTTACAAATGCCAAATGTTACAAGCTAAAGGAACAATGTTTGAAAGAAAACTACAACTAAACATGACCAGCTTCCATATTTGTGTATGTGTTGATAATGTATATGACAGATAAAAAACAGATGTACACATCCAGCCCTAACCTCACCGTGGTGGTGTTCATGGTGGTCACAAGGGTTGGTGAATGTCTACACCAATATGGTAATGGTTATTGATTATTGGGTATACAGATACATGACCATCATCATGTATTTGTTATTGTGTTATGTCCCTGTTCTTTTTGTCATCTTCAGATTATTACTATCAACATTCTGTCACAGTACTTGTGTATTTCATAAAATAAACAGACTGTGTGAACTCAAATAACTCAATGTTTGTCTTTATTCACCTTTTTTGTTTTGGGTTACATCAAGCATGAATACAAACATGTCAGGGTATCTATCAAGTCAGACAAGACAACATAATGTTGAGAATGAATACATGCACCAACACATACGAGTTATGCGACAAAACACTTTGGTCTTGTGTATGTGGCAAAAACCAAGGCACTCAGCCTAGCTTTGGAGTGAACTCGGTGGTGTAGAGGACAAGGGTAGCTCATGGATCTTGCATTTGCCTCGACACAGAAAAGTCCAGAGCTGGTCTTTTTCACAGTCACGGGAACACCCCATTCTAAGGCAAGCCTACAGGCTTCGCTTTCCACACGAGCACGATCTGGTGGAACTTCTCCTGCTCCTCTTTTTCCTACTCCCCCATTTGCAGATAATACCGGCACAGAGTTCTTGAAGGTAGATGTTCTGTTTTCCAAAAGCCCCTGGAAGCGAGGTCCCAGTGAAGTTACGTCCGTAAGTACAGGATTCGATGAAAGGCCTACGGACAGAGAAAGAGGGGTCTCGAAGCCAGGGTCCTCTATGTCTTGTGCTGTGTTGAACATGCCCACGTACTGAAAATCAGAGTTTTCCTTGTAACAGTTAGGCAATCGCACACATTTCCTATATGAATAAGGAGCCTTGTCGATACAAGAACGTCTGTTGTGCATGTGGGCCCCGCTTACCCGCAGATACACAGATCCCCAGGAAGGGCCTCCCTCTCTACTCACTGCACGGCCCAAAGCACAGAGCCCGCATGACTCTTTGTCCTCCGGGTAAGACAACAGACCGTAGTTGTTGGATACTTGTTCCATTTTATCCAGCAGAGGTTTGTAAACCTCTATGCCCTCTTGACTACACAGCTCCAAGGGTAGGTACCAGAGCATCCTCAAACTCAGCTTCGACTTTCCTGTGGACACCCTAAAGTACACCGCAATCTTACCCACCTTAGCTGCTAGCGTTCTTAGGTGCTGATTGCTTTCAAACTCGCTTCTGGTCACTTTTGCGATTCTCAACAGAGACTCGACTATCGCGAGGACCAGACTCGCGGTCAAAGCCTCGGCCACTTTGTGCTTGACCGAACACTCGGCTCTGGTTGCGAATTTTCTGTTGCATGCATTGCAACATTTGAGATCCACGTCCAGATTCAAGCGACTCACAGGTCTACCGGGCAGGAACACCTCATTGTAGCACAAGGAGAGTCTGGAATCACGATTGGCTGTAACGGTACTCAGGTGTCCCCTGGACGTTATTGTGTACCTGCGAAGCACCTTCCCAGTAGAGGGATCTACTGGATCTTCCATGAGCAGCACAGGGTTTACGGAGCCCCATTCTCTACGGGACGGTAGGGGCCCAAGAGCCTCATGGCTGTGTTTTGTGCAGTAATTAATCAAGTTGTCAAATGTGATGTTGGTGTTTGTGTGCAATGTGAAAGAGTACGGAAACGCTGTGGGGTTATCGGTCAAGGTCCCAGTCAAGTTATTGAAGGTTTCCATAATGTTATTTGTGTTGATTTCATTTGCAGCCACAGGAACATGGCACGATTCTTCACTGTCCGTGCTGCAATGAGGAAGCATCTTTGTGCTGCAATGAGGAAGCATCTTTTTGTCAGAGGTTGAAGGCATTTCTCGTGTTTCCTGTTGCACCTGACATTCCCTGTCAGGTTCACACTCGAGTTGTTCATCCTGATCATCATCATCATCATCATCATCATCATCATCAGCAGCAGCAGCAGCAGCAGCAGCATCAGCAACGTGATCAGTGTCATGCATGCATGTGTATGCGAAAGATAACAAGACTGAAAGGGGCTGGAGGATAGAGGAACTTATGTTGGTTCTTGTAATCCATACGAGGAGGCAGAAGGTTTGTTTTTTTTCAGACACTGTGACTGCTGCAATCCCATTTGCATGAACAGTTTGATCTAAATGTCAGATTAAAGGAAGTTGCAATACCGTAATCTTTTTATATTCTGTATTTTATACCCGAACTCAATAAGAAATATAGTAAATAAAAAGGTAAATCAGTCAATGGAAAAAAAATTGTTTCTCTGTCAAATTCTTTTTTTTCACAGATATATCAGAATCTGTCAATTGTAAAGCAACAAAGAGGTGCCAAAGACCAAAAATAATTTTGATATACATCACTTTTTTGATATTGGACCCAGCGTTTGTGATGTTTCCTGCAGTTGTGCATTTCAGATTGTCAACATCTTCATCCAGGAAGACCAGCTGATGTTGATGAAGTCCTGAAGATGCTTCACCTTCCGATTCACAGGCAGCCTGAAGATAATACAGTAAATACAGTATAAATGAAGCTGAGTAACGACAAAGATGTTGCACAGTGGTGTGGTGGTTAGTACTGCTGCGTTTGTATGTTCTACCTGTGTATGTGTGGGTTCTCCCTGTTCACTCTGGCCTCCATCCTCAGTCCAAACACTTACTTGTTTGGTTGACTGGTTGCATGGTTGAGCGTGACAGGTTGTTAAAAGAGAAACTTGATATATTATTATAATTCATTATTATCATTATTGTCAGACTTGTTAAAGAATTTTGCGTAGATGTTTGTATTTATTGTAACTGATGCACAAATGAAATAATAATTGACTTGAAACTCTGAGAATACAGTTTATCTAGGATGCCTGGATTTCAGGTGAATATCTAAACATGCAGAATTGGGGGGTGGGAGATCTTTAAAACAGCCCATGTTTTTTTCCTGGGTAATGACTTTGTTGAGAGTGTAAATGTATAATGTTTTTTAGAATATCCATTTACTTACAGACGTGGAGCCTATCCTTTGACCACTGCAGGTTAAACACAAAACTATGGGGAGCAAACATATTCACAGAGAAAATGCAAACCTCACACAGAAAGCTGAGATTTAAACAGGACAACTGCTTACTTAGGCAACAGAGCTAAAAATCAGCCTCCACAACAGCATTGGCCTCTATCTTATCCTTCACTGAAATAACAGAGCAACAGGAAAATATACAATTTCAGGGCAAATATAAGAAAATACAAATTTAGCAAAAAAATGTTGAACTCAAACAAATAGTTTGATGGTTCCACTGACAATTAAATTATATATGACATACTTGGATTATTCAAAC
>JBAMHT010000026.1:0-12670 GCA_037177075.1 Craterocephalus fluviatilis | reverse complement strand
TGTGAGAAGATGATGATGAACTGTTTGATAAGGTTATGAATTCTGTGTGAATTATGAAATAGCTACAGATGGTACTGAGGAGTATAGAGGGATCAAATTCAAGAGCAGCCAACAAATTAACAGGAGTACTGTTTCCTGAAAGGCAATAATCCCTCTTTGGAAAGGTCGGGTCATCTGTGGTGCAGCTGGAAGAAATGTCCAAGTCAGATGATAAAGACAGAGGAGTGCTTCTCTGTCTGAGAGCTTCTTTCTCCTCGTCTATTTCAGACAGGGCTGACATTTCTCAAAATGAACTCTGAACACTTTGATTTATTTTCAGTCATTTTGTTCTCAGATCTGACGGCCAGAGCAGGGATGGGTATGGTGAGATGAACAAAAGGTGATTTCACTGAAAAGTTGAATTTAATGATTATAATTCCCACAAAGAAAATCCCAAAAAAATATTAGCTGCTTGTTAACATAAACTCTAATGAGCCAATCAGATGAACGCATTTAGTCAGGTAGAAAGGGGCAGTGATGTGAAGGGTGGTGGTTCAAATCCCGCTCCCAGCTCAGTCGTGTCCTTGGGCAAGACACCTGACCTTCATTGCCTCCAGTGATGCACCGTAAAACTGGTAAACTGATGGTAAAACTCATTGTTAGTCACTTTGGATAAAAGTGTCAGCTAAATGACAGTGATGTAATGTAGACATGAAGGCGTTGGTCTTGTGGTTTAACATTAAATAAAGTGAATAAAAGTAATTTTATTACATTTTTTTTAGTCATTTAGAGCACTAAGGTTTCTCTGAGTAGCTCATCTCTTACAGCTCATCATCGAGAAGGGCTCCGAGTGGGGGCGAAAATCAAGGGTTGGATCGCAATGAGATATTTTAATTTGGTGGATAATGATTGAATATTTTCTAGACCGGTTCAGGGTGTACTCTGCCTCTCATCTAGTCGTTGCTGGGATGCACAAATCTACACACAAAAGAATGATTCATGAAATATCAGAGCGTGTAATACTGGTCTCAAAACAGTTGGGGAAACGTCTCTCTGCAAAGAACAGCAAGAACAGGACCATTAAAACGACAAATATCACAACTCTGCACACCAGCAGACAGGATCACGTGTGAGTGGAGTGATGTTGTGCACCAGAAGGTGCACAGCTGTGGCATTTTCCTCAATGCTAAAAGTTTTGTAAGTTACTTTAGGAGTAAAAGGTTTAGTGGCTCTAAACCATAGCTGTGTCCCAATTCAGGGTCTCCAAACATTTATATGAGACAGCCTGCGGGGCTGCACGGTGGTGTAGTGGTTAGCACCGCGGCCTCACAGTGAGAAGGATGGATGGATGGATGGGTGGGTGGGTGGATGGATGGATGGATGGATGGATGGGTACATGGAAACATGGATGGATGGGTAATTTCTAAATATTCTCAACAATAACTTGCGTTTCCTCTCTGCCAGATGGAATAAAATCCTCCTCGCTGACCTCCTGATATTTAATTTCTCCATCTTATCGTGCACCGCTGATAACCTAGCTGTATACTCTGTGGTCCCTGCTGACAGCTGATCCAGTCATTCTTTATTAGATGAATATATTGAATGTTTGATTCCCAGAAGACTCTCCTTTGGCTCTCTTTATTGCGTTTTATTATGGGGTCCTTTAAATAAAAGGGTTATTTATTTCACTGTCGCAGATGAGTTTTCTCAGGGCTGTGGGCCTTAATCAAACTCTGACATTATCAGCTGAATGTTCACGAGCACATCAGGTCAATAATGTAATACTTAACGAAGAAATATAGACAGCCTCAAGAAAAAAGTGAAACACACAAAAACACAGACTAAACCGTTGTTTTTTAAAAGCAATTGATTTTATTTTTTCCCCAAAATAGGATATGAATAGAGAACAGAAAGAGAAGCAGATGATCCACAGGAAAAAACAACACCACTCATGGAAAGCGAGAGACCAAATGTGATCGCTCAACACCATGCACCCTGTGCTGCAACCCAGTCCACCATTCTACGAGTGTGGGAGATGGTAAACAGACACTTTGAATCCCTTTTGGTAACAGCAGAAAGGTCCTCTACAAAAAGCAGGGCTGAAACCAACATACAGTCCCAGATCAGGGAGTTGAGACATATTATGGAAACATGTAGCAGCAGATTAAAGACCATAGAAGGCTACATATCGGAATTACAAAACCAAGACCCTGTATCCGCTCTGCATAACGATTGCTCACGTAAAAGTTCTCCTGTCCCCTGTGAGCTAGCAGGAGAATGGTATTTTCTGTACATGGAAGAAGACAACAGCGTTTTCGGATACATGAGACTGCTCCCAGAAACAGTTACGGTCAACGAGGGAGATTGTCACCAGGGCAAAAACGGCCGTTCCTCTATCAAGAGAGCTGAATTCACTGTACCGCTACATGTGCTAGCAGAAGCTAATCGGGCCCTAGAGGGTAGCACCACACTAGGGTTCATGGACCGCGAACAGGCTCAGTGTCCATGTTGTGGCCTATCTCTGAACCTGTCAGAGTTCTGGAGACACGCATTGTTTGAGATAGCAGAGAGGGGAAACAGAGTGCCAGCCTGGCAATCTCTGGATCGGTCAGAAACTCCAAGGTGGATAGTTGACAAGCGCGCAGGCTGGCGCAACCCTATTTACAGACCCCGGGCTTTAGAGAGCACGTGTGAAATCGGACAGAGCCTCACAGACCTGAATTTGAAACACTTCCTTACAGACCACGAGTTCTCCCAAGCCTTGGACAGTACTTTTGGATTCTTGGCTCTGCATTTGAGAACCTGACTCCGCCTGATGTTCGCATACTCCTATCGACCCCGAGTGATGTCTTTCTCTAACTCTGCTCTACCAGGAGTGCCTGACACATCCAAGTCTCATCCTCAGCAGCAGCAACAGTCCCAGCAGCAAGGAACGCAGGTAGCCGCAAATGAGCTCAAAGACAGGATCTTGGAGGTGATGACAGATGGAGTTGTTACACTTGACTGCCTGATTGGAGTAGTGGCTCTGAATCAAGAGCATTATCTTGTACAGTACAGGCCCACGGACAAACACAAAACGTGCGCTGGCTTCAAACTGAACACCGTACAACAGATCAACCTGTTCATACGGACACTTAGAGAACAATCAATTCCTACAGAAGTGAGTCTTCACACACAGCTCGGCCATTTGGTCAGGAAGACATTATGGGTGCGCGTGAGTTTGAGGGGTCTGACAGAGCTTAGCCTGGAACCTCTTTGGATGATCAAAGGAAGAGTCCAGCTTGTATCTAGATCACAACAACAAAGGTTTGCGATTATAACCTTGGATGATCACTCTCTCAAACCTTGCTTCCTGGACCGTGACTTTCAGCTGCTCATCTCACAACCAGAGAGAGATTGCAAAAGAGAATTCCTGACATTGGCCAGAGAAGGCCTTGCTGAGGTTACGGACAGCTATGACAGTGATGAGGACGGTAGTGAACATCGTAGTGATTTTGTACGAGAACAACAACAGCAGGATTTCAGTCCAAAAAACTATAAGCCTTGGGTAGTGTCTAGGAAACGCAAAATGTGCTCTGTAGCGGTTGACAACGAGGTGTCAACCATAACAAATAACACATCCTCAAATGGTTCTCATGAGAGTGTGACCTCTAACACTGTAAAGCTGCAACAAGCGCTGAAGGGAGAAGAAAACACAAGGGACAGCGCAACAGGTTGTGTACCCAAAACCTTTAATCATGAAGGGAGAGCAAGCTCTCGTCAACGTACCAGGGTGAGAATCAAACCAAAAGCATACAGAAGGGTGGCAAAATCTCATTGTCTCCACACAAACCTGCACAGCCAAAGTCAACCTTCGCCATGCAGTACTCGAACGCATCAGCAACAGCTGGTCTCGGACATGCAGAGTGACATTACATCCCCCTACGTTTTACCGGGTTCGATCCATGAGACGGGACAGCTGCAGCAGCAGGAGAGCTCCGAAGGAGAGTTGCAGACTCACTGCCTCTCTGAGGATACAAGCTTCTATGAGGACGCACTCCCTGCATTGGATAGTTCTTCTTCAGACATTCTCCCTCTCGCACAGGCTCAAGACCCTTCTGAGTCTCTGTGCTCTGAGACAAGTTTGAGGACAAATCAGCAAGGTTCGAGCTCTCGGACCCGATGCTCGATAATGTAACCCCTCTGAGCAAATTTGCTTCCTGCACAGCTTCTGCTAGGATTTCGCGCGCTCTCAGCACTCTTTCTTCTTCGTCACATTTAACATCAGAGGGTCGGAGACCCAGTTTGTTGGCCAATAGCAGTCCGTACGCAGTCGGGTGCAGAGACCCTCTTGTGAGCATGATATCATTGACTGTGAGCGAGGCATCAGGCCTTCTTCCAGACAGGCTGTCTGCAAAGGTCACCCCAGATGTGTTGAGGAGCGTAACCAGCATGGTGTGGAAGACATGCACGGGTGAACCAGATTCCAACTCTCTCACTGTGTCCCTATTGTTGTTGTATTGGATAGTGTTGTGTCTTCTGTTGAACTGGCTGAAGCCGGACAGCGCGCTCCTCCAGAAGTTGGTCCACATGCTCAGTGTCTCCTCCAAATGGGCTACGGTGACAGAAGAGGGGAAGTTGCAGACTAACTTCACGTCTGATCCGAGCTCCGTCACAGGGTCTTCGGGTAGACCGCAACTCTCTGTGACCTGCTCCAGCTGCCTCACAATCCCCTCAGCCATCTGCAGCAGTCCTCGTTCCTTACACTCACTCTTGAGCCTTTCCAAGGCAATACGAGGGTGCTTTGTCACTTCTTGGAGAAACTGTCTTACAAGCAGAACCTCTTTGCCCTCAGAAATCATCGAAGCCATCATCCTACTAAGGCTGTGGGAAACGCTTTCTGACTTGTGCACGGACGCAACGCTTCCAACACCAGATCTGGTTAAGACGTCATGTAGGTCAGCCGTGTTTATTCCAAACAAATCCGGCCGCTGCTCGCATGCCAGAAACCGGGACAGGTTATCAAGTAGAGGCCTATCAAATGCGTTGCCTGCCACAGATAGCCCCTTGCTATGCTGCAGCTGCTGATGCTGGCAGTGCTGCTGCTGCTCTCCACGGGACGAAAGCATGACATCAGCCAAATGTGTCAACGAAGACCTGTCAACACCTGCGCTCGTGTATAAGTGTCTGCTCGAAGCTACAGTGAGTCCTTGGATGATCTTTTGAAAAAGGGTAGCCCAACTTTTGACAGTGGTGTGAGCCCGTTTGGCCAACGAGGATAGATCGAAACCTCGTGACCAGCAACTGTCCCATGTTGAAGCATGTCTGTAGAGGACTCCATCCACGGCAGCTGTCACGAGGTCTGTCTCTGTATCGTAGAAGGCCATACAAGAAGAAGATTTGCATTCTGGTATGAGCGGACACCGACCATGCTCGAAAGTCTTCATCACGCCCCACAGAGTAACGGTTGCCATCTTCATTTCGGTCGCTTTGATTGGATCCTGTTTTAGCAATGTGTCTCGTTCAATCCAGCCCCGTATAATCTCGCAAACCACTGAGACCTGAGTGTGTGGGACTGAATTCTGCATCAACGTCTCAAGCGTGTCTGCGAGCCGATTCAAGGGTGTGGCCAACACATAGGGTAGAGCCTGCTCGTGCGCTTCCAGTTCTTGGATAGCTTCGGCTGCAGCATCAGGAGGACTGAGTCCATTTCGTACAGTCCTGAAACAACGTTTGGATGCAGAGGATTTGCTTTTTTTACAAATGTTCCTGTCCTGGGATTTTGTGCCTGACTTATGAAATTTTAACCCGGCTCTCCTTCTTTTACCCTTGCTCATGTCAGATCTGTCTAGACCCCCTACCTGACCGTAACTTGATTCAGCATCAGTATCATCTTCATCATCATCATCATCGATGTCCTCATTATCATGATCAAATCCAAATCGCTTGAAAACATCTTTATGTACAGCTGGTCTGTCTGAGAGTAGGTTTGTCACGGTGGCTGTCCCTGACAATCCCAGACCAAGAAATCTGACTTTCTTCCAAGGCAAGAACACACAGGGTACGAATCCTGCTAAGATGTTCCAACGAATCATGTTCCTCAGTGTGGATTTGATGTGTTCACATATGTGATGTGAGGAATAGTAGCTCACAAGATACCGCACCAAGCATGTAGCACTTTCACTATTGCTCCCCAAAATGTTATAAAGCAACAGCTCTACGGAGAGAGCCGGACTGAAGGTGTTGACAATCTCCTCTATCGCAACCGCGAGCTGTGGGTCCTCGCCCACATAGACCCAAGAATCCATGTCCCGATGAATAGGAATTAACCCGTAACGGTGGTACTCGATATTGGTGGCTGAATAACCCCGATGGGATTCGTTTTTCTTGAAAAGATGCAATCCATATAGGTGCCCTCTGTCAGCCAGAGCAGTCTCGGCTAATTCCCTCTCCTGACAGGCCAGCTGCTCACTGCGTGAGCTTGTAGCACATCCACCCGATTGTTTGGAAAACATCTCCTTTATTTTGTGGTTGTGGAGTGATGAGTGCTGTATAAACATTGATGCCTGGTTAACGATTATCACCCTGCTAGTGACACCACAGCTCATCTGAAAGACACAAGTCGGGTGTACCTGCAGTACCTGCACTTCTGCACAACGATTGTGTCTTTGCAATGTTCTGGATGCTGTTCAGAATGCTCTGTTGTCTGTGTAGATACAGAGAGACACGGGGTGGCTTTAACCTGGTCAATGGACATAATAGCAATTACGAGGACGATAGTGACTATGACAGCGAAGAGGATGATATGCAAATAGATACCAGGACTCGCACACGGGATCTGCTCAAACTATCCAATCTTAAACGTAACGCCATTGACGCAACAGCAGATGTGATCGTTTTGGAAAACATGCTGAAAAGACATGGCAACGATTCGAGTTTACTAATGTACCATGACAGGTGCACCAGAGACATGCACCGAGCACTTGGTAAGCTTCCCGTAACCTCGCACGGACTCCAAGTCAAGAAACCTATCTCTACTCGCACTGACACTTTGTACCGCATAGTGTAGCAAAATAATAACAAGAGCAAAAAAAAAAAAGGAAGTTGTAAACCCAAAGATAACAACAGGTACACATGAGGTCCGTATCACATGTTAACCACCGTGAGATAGGCCTCGGAACAAACACAGACAGAAGCGCTTTCAGCGAACATTCCACATACCCCGTTCGATTCAAGAGTCCACCATACCACCTGAAACATGAACGTGGTAAACCTCGAGCCCAGCAGCTACATGCTCAAACCCCTGGAGACGCTCGCTCGTATGGTGAAAGCTCCAAATTTCCTATCCGAACCGAACAGCGCGTTCGCAGAGTACCTGGCAGAGAAGGTGATCAGAGCTTCTGCGAGCAACAGTTCCATCTCTGGAGACATCACAGTTCTCTTATCGCAGGCCCACATGGGAGTGGGCCTCTTCAGACAGCAGCGAAAAACCGCTCGCATGCTGAGTGGATTTGTATACAAGATGGTGGTTCCAGACGAAGCGGTTCCGACTGGAATGAAGTTCCGAAGAAGCTATACAATCACAGATCAGCGGGAGGCTCAGCAGGGCACATACGATACAATTGGCAACGGAGTCCAGACGCGAGAGTACAGTCAGATGTTTCAGCACACTTCCAAAGTCGTCACGATGCAATTTGGAAGCCTGCTGGGCATCACGGTACCGTCCGTGGCCAAGGACCTAATCCAAAGAGAGTTGAACAGAGTCAGCACCTCCTGGGAGCTGACAAGGACCATAGATGTGCTCCAGTATTGCGCAGCACAGCCTACACTTACAGACAGAGTGGTGCACAGAACCAAGACCGCAAGTCGCGCAGAGAAACTGGACGCTGTGCTTGTGATCGCGGAACTCGTGTGTGGGATGGTAAACGTACAGCCAGATTCGTTTCTGTGCGCTCTCGAAAATGCACGGAGGATACTGGGGAGCGATCGTCCAGAGGTTTTGATCCTCGGAGACACTCTGTTCCGCATAATCTCCCAGAAGAGTTCCAACAGCAGGCTGTACTCCAGCATTTTCTGCGAGGACACCAAGATCACGCCAGAGTTTTCTGTCTACACGATGGCCAACGAAACCACTAGAGTCGGGAAAGGATATGAGTTCACAATGCAGCAGGTCACCCGAAATGCACTGGGTGACAGAGACCTGCCATTCATCAATGAATCTGTGTTCCAGGACAGTTCAATAGATATGAAGGTCAATTACATTCGACTCGGAGGTGGCCCTGGGGACAGGATCCCCTTGGTGCACGTAGACGGTGTGCAGATGGAGCATGGTGGTGGAAGAGACACGTCTACTGAACACAAGGCTTTCTGCAACTCGGACGGATTCAAGTGGGAATACTTCACCGTGGGCTGCACTCCGCCCGCTCTGGGACAAATCGATCCTAACCACGTGCTATCCGCGACAGACTCTGAAACCTTGAACTACAGGCAGCTCGCTCAGAGGTCCCCTTCGGTCTCGTACATTCACCAGTACGATGGAACGGTAGCTGCTGTACATCTTCGCAGCCTGCATGCAGCAGGGAACCCTCGGGAGCTGTTTTCCCGTGAGCGTAGAGGCAGACTACAGCATGAGGTGAACGCATTGATGAGGGGCAATCCCAACGCAATTGATGTAAAGCAGTTGGCCAGATTAGGGCACAGTAAAGACTGGTACAGCAAGATCATGAATCCCGCCTCTGTGCTAGAATTTGACACACGCAACATGGTGGTGCCTTGCCCTCCACAAGGTCGGAGTGGAGGTGAGGTCCAGCCGGAGCGGTGGGTAGTCAGGCCCCGCGTGGCTCTCTTCAACTCATCATCCATGAACAACATCGAAAACGAAATGGCTCAGATCGGGAGTGAACTGCTTGCTCATTTCAAGGACACGGTGCACGCAAAGCAGCTGAGGGATAACCTGACATTTCTGGAGCAAGCGCTCTACTACGAACAGGGAATTGAGTCTATGCTCGCAATGAGGGATCAAATCCTGACCGGAGGGCAAGTCAGATACTTTGATAATGCTGAATGGACCGCAGGGAGAGGGTTTTGGTCTTGGCTAGTCGATCCGGTTTGTGCAGTCTACACTCGCAGGGCCCTCGCGCTCAAGGAAACAACCCAAAGGATCACTTCTGAGGAACGTACGGTTTTGGTCCAACTAGAGGCCTTGACCAACAGCCTGCTCACACTGTTTCGAGCCATAGTTGGTAACAGAAAGAACTCGGTGGTGGCCTCCATGCCATTCTTTGCTACTGTTCAGGACCTTAACCCAGAGTACGGATACCCTCAAGACTTCTCCTTGGACGATGTGGACTACTGCAACATCATGTACTGGATTGTTCTGCCAGTGTTAGGTGCTAAGGTGTACCGCATCGGAAATGTTTCAGGGGAAGAGACTACAATGGTCCGCCTGGCATACAGAGCACAGGATCAGGACTTGAACAATGCTTTGGGCCTCAACAACGAGAACGCTCTCACTGTGCTGCGCATGAACGGACGATGCGCCTTCTCCAAGGTAGCACCGGGCCAAGGGACGGACGTGAGCCATTTGTTTGAACCCACAGCCTCTGTGCACGAGCATTGTACCCAAGCGGGATTCAGTGCAACTTCAGTGGTGACCTACATGTGGGCAATCAGAGTGCAGAAGCTCACCGGAATAGGTGAGAGCTTGGCCAAGGTTTTGCTGGGGCTACACTATAGCACCCTGATGACGCACGAGGTGATACGGGACCACTACGATACAAAATACTATTCTGGAATGTCGTATCTGCTGTTCAGAGGAGTACGTTTCACTGGCTGTGGGGTCTCCCTGATGCAGCAGAAATCGGCTCTGTACACCCTGGGAACACAGATTTTATGCAAACCCACAGCACACAACACACACCAAGTGTACACCGTGAACCAGTATTGTGAGTCTGTGGTGATGCCAGAGACCCTGGAGTCCCCCGGGTTGTACATGCCCAATCTGTACATGAAAGACGTGAGAGGAGGAGACGTTCTCGTGAACACAGGATCTCCTTTCGATATGGTGGTAGCCGATGCCTTCAACGGGTTCTCTCCTGAATCTGACAGTGCTAGTGGCTACAGACGACCGTACATCTTCACCACGGGGCGCTCTGAAAGACTTAACGGTTCAGTTACACGGGACCCTTTGATGCGGGTGGAAGCTTACACGTGCATGCCAACTTTACTTCACCCTTTTAGCTCTGTGCTGACAGGTAGAAGCAGGCAAGGTGGTGGCAGACAGCGCAACGGAGAAGAGACAAACCACAAGCTATTTCGTAACACTCTCCACATGGTTGAGTTTGAGAAGGGTGTGCTGGATCCCATCGGAGATCCTTTCAGAGATACAGTCGCACGTGTCAACGGAGAGAAACGCACTACGGACATCATGCAGCCTGTGCTCGGGGTAGCTTTCTGTGGAACGTATGGAATTGGGCTGACATCTGATAAAAGACTCATGGTTTACAGTGATTCCACCCATGAAACGCTGGTTGATAGGTTAGCGCCAAGGATAAGTGGAACAGGTATATTTGCCTGCAGTCCTGTTCAAACTACATCAAACTTAATTGCTCCAATTTTCAATCGAGTTTTTGAATGTTCCAGGTACTGGCGTGTGCTTGAGAGCTGAACGGGTTAACTGTGTTCTACACATCTGTTTTCCCCTTTCCTTTACAATAAAGTATTTACCTGCGAAAGGAAAAAAAAAAAACAGAAGGAGTGGGGAACTACAGAAAAACAAAAAGACACTCTGGTGATTTGACAAGAATGAGAACCAACAGCTTTTCACACAGCATTGCCAGGGGAGTGTATATACTGACAGAGTTTATACTCTTGTGCGGGATAAACTTCTTCACCTCTCTGTACATGCACCCAATGGAACAGGAGCATAGGCTGACATTGATCAGGAAGAAAGAGGAGGCAGAGTTAGATGTGGCAATACATACAGTTTCGAGATCCATAGTGAGTCTGGATGAAACCATAGCATTGCTAAAAGAGAACATGACCAGAAAAAACTGGGAGCAGACTGAGTATGTCAAGTTCAAAAACGAACTGGCCTCCACACAGAAGCAGAGGGCTGACCTTCAGTACTTGCTAGGGGCTCTTCGTGGAAGGCTGGATGTGAGGCGGTTGATTGATGCTGTAAAGACTCTTTCTGACAGCGTTGGACTGCAACTGAATGCATCTGCATACATAAACAGACAGGTTCTAGCCCTGGCTGTACAACGGGATTTGGACGATATGCGAGAGCCTGTGACAAGAGTGAGCGTGGAAGATGCTTATTGGGAATACAACACATCAAGATCTACAAATCCACCAACTGTAATTTAGCATTTTCTGCCACAGTTTGTTATCACGTTTGACTTTCATGTATGTTATGACTGTGAGATACGACGCTGAAATTGGCATCCGATTTTTAGCTTTCGATTCGTCATGTCTGTAAAGGGCACTTCCACTGAATTTGTGCGAACTCAAATTATTTTACAAGAGGTCCTGATGAAAAACTGCATTACTTAGACTCTTCAAATCTGCACTGAAGTATTCTACAGAGTCTATAGAATAATAAAAAGACCCTTTCTGATTTGTGAGACATTTATTCTATTTGTGAAAATGAAAATTAGGCTCATCTTATGCCTTTGTAAGCATGTGGACCACCTTAGACCAGGTCCTGATCAGAAACTACAATACTTAGACTCTTCAAATCTGCACTGAAGTATTCTACAGAGTCTATAGAATAATAAAAAGACCCTTTCTGAAAATGACTGTGCTGTATTTCTTGTGTTTTTGTAATCAGGATATTTTGTCTAAAGTTAAATAAAACACACTTTGTTTCCTTTATTCAAAATTCTCATTTTATTTATTGGTTCAAGGTTCATGATTGGTTCACTTTATGGTGACGCCACATAAAAATCATACAAGGCAGATACAGTAGGTTCACCAGAGCATGCAGGGGTGACATTGATTCAGATATAGATGAAACAAAGAAAATAGTAAAGTAGCTTATTTGTCTTGCATGGGAGCAAGTAATAAAACAAAACATAAGGTACGCTGAAGGTACATAATGTATAGAAATGTAGCCTGTCATACATGAAAACAATGAATAATACAACATGTATCCCTCTAAGAAAGTGATGCTTAAAGACAGCATGTATGCTGATAAAAGAAAAATAAACAATACCCGAATCCAAGAGCGTAAAAGGTACATTCTGTAACAAGTGAAGTTTTTATTATTATGAGCCACAAAATAAAACATAGAAGCACAAAGCCTTAGGTAAAGAATAATGGAGGAACCAGAGAATCTTCCAAATTTATTTTTTTTTTGAGTTACACACATCCTAATGTAATGAAAGCACACGGCTAATATAGAATAATACAGGAACCTTACAATCGATTCCAAGAGTGTAGAAGGCACATACTGTAACAAGTCAAGTTCTTATTATTATGAGCCACAAAATATAACATAAAAGCACAAAACCTATCAAGACTGTGAACTGGTCAACATATAGCTAAACTCCAACCAAAAGATTAAAAAAAGGAATAGTTGAATACAATATGAGGGCAAACAATAATATAGGAACCTTTACAATATTCCAATAGTCTTTTTTTTCTGAGTTAAAAACAACCTGATCTCATGAAAGCAGATGGCAACCTATCAATCCACAAGCCTGTGAACTGG
>JBAMHT010000025.1:15277953-15290146 GCA_037177075.1 Craterocephalus fluviatilis | reverse complement strand
CTCTTTGTTGGGAGCATAAATGTTACACAATGTTATTGTTGCAACGTTTAAACTAGCCTCGACACAAATAATTCTACCATTATTGTCCTTGACTTCTTTTAGCAGTGAAAAATTAAGTCTTTTATGCACTAAAATAAGCACACCATTGCGTTTGCTGGAAAAGGAGCTATAATAGACTTGCCCGACCCAGTCTCTCTTGAATTTTTCCATCTCACCATCCTGTAAATGGGTTTCCTGGATGAATGCTATGTCGGTATCCTTGTGCTTGAGATATAAAAGCACTTTCTTTCTTTTATTAGGATTTCCACAGCCATTAATATTCCAGGAAACCACTCTAACATATGTATTACTACCCATTACTATCTATTATAAGAAAGATATCAATAAAAAAGTATTGTTCATACGACACCAAGGTTATGGTCTTTTGGCTGATCTTTCCGTTACAGAAACTTGCATAAAAGCATAATGTACCCTCACTGAGCATAAACAGATTATCTGAAACTTTGAAAGAACAAACTTGACCAAACTGGTCAACAAAAACTTTCCCCTCAACAGTGGGATAAATAACAGCATATGAACCTCTACAGCTGTCAGCTGGAAATTCGCTCCACATTAAATACTAAGTTCCAACACAAAACTGGAATGAAAAAAACTAAAAGGAGTAAATAAACAAATAAAAAACGACTTAGGCCAGTGGGATGTGCGGTTGCCTCAGCTCTATCATGGCCACACACTTAGCATCCCGCTCCAGCATTCCTCAGTCTTTCCTTGTACTCAGGATTCTTTGCTTTTCATTCTCCATCAGTCATTTGTTGCTCAATAAACTTGACAGCCTCCGATGCAACATCAACCTTTCTGTCTCGCCCCTTCCATGTGAAACGCAGCGATGCAGGAAAGATTAGCCAGAACTTGACATTCTTACTACGCAGTTTTGTTTTGCAGCTGTAAAAGCCTTTCTCTTCTCGGCAAACTCCCTAGTCATGTCAGGGAAGATTGAAATGTTGCATCCCTTCCATTTAGCTCCCCCCTTCTCCCTTGCAGCTTTCAGAACTTTATCTCTCGCTGCCGAACGCAGAAACTTGATCATTATCATCCGTGGAGGGCGGCCGTCCTCTGGTCGGAATCCGGGCGACCGGTGCAATCTTTCAATTTCAAGCTCGTCGTCAGTGCGCACGTGGAAACCTTCAGACAAAATCTTCTCAATGCACGCGTTCAAGTTGTGTCCTTCTGTGCCTTCTTTCAAACCGAGCAATCTGACATTATTACGGCAACTTCGGTTCTCCAAATCCTCGACGCGGTCCCATAGGGCGGCTAGACGCTTGCTACGTATGGTAGCATCGCTCACCAGCTGCTCTGTGGTGTCTTCCAGATCGGATACTCGGCCTTCAACATCGGTCAGCCGCTGTTGCATGGCATCCACGGCGTTTTTCAATTCCGTTGTTTCTTTGATCGTTGACCCATCGGATGTCACAGTCATGAGCATCATGCTCATTTTATTCTGTGACCTTTATTTGGGCACTTTCTAGAAAATGGACAGAAATCAAATGGTCACGGACAGGATAAAATTGCATTTACAGGGTCAAATAATGGATGTTCATGCTGAAACTTAGAATCCTCAAATTTAAACCCAAATTACTTCCCCATGCCAAAAATAACCTCCCTGCGACCTTTTATTGGACACTTTCTAGAAAGTGGACAAAAATGTCTACCTGAAGGGTCATACATGTAAGTTTTTTTTGGGATAATTCAAGGGTTAAATTGTGATTCTCGTTCTTCCCGCTCTTTGATATTGCAGATTTTCTGGAGAAAAACAAAAAATTTAACGAAAATTCTTTTTTGCTGTTTTTTTTTCCTAATTAGGAAAAAACAGCACAGTAGCCAGACCAACATTTTGCTGCTATAATGCCCGACAAGACAAGTACAAAAGATGAATAAGAATAATATCAAAAAAGAAATTTAAAAAAAAAAGAATAAAAAATAAAAAATATTTTAAGGAATTTTTCCATTTATTTGAAAAGCAAGATTTAATTTTTTTTTAAATTGATTTTCCTATCCCCCACCTCCCTCTGTCTCTAACCCTGCAGGAGGTGAGTGCTTTAGAGTGTGAAATCCAGCTCCTGAAGAACTTGTGTCATGAGCGAATCGTCCAATACTACGGCTGCCTGCGGGACACGATGGAGCGAACCCTCTCCATCTTCATGGAGCACATGCCTGGAGTGAGTCTGGCTTTTATACAGTCGTTCAGGTTTTAGTCAGTGGTGGGACCCCCCATGAGTCCGAGTCTGTCCTGCAGGGCCAAAGGGTCCTGGAGGTTTTAGAGGTTTCATGGTTCAGTACAGCTGAGCCACATTAATGGGTCCTTGTATTTGCCTAGAATCTGGTATGTTGGAGCAGAAACGAATAAAACCTCCTGGAACAATCACCTGTCTAGGACTTGGACTGTGTTACCGGTTTTTCTGCTTTGGTGCTTCCACTTATGAGGCATTCCTGGTATGCATGTCGGTGTCTCAGGGCTCCATCAAGGACCAGCTGAAGTCGTACGGTGCGCTGACAGAAAACGTGACACGGCGCTACACCCGGCAGATTCTGGAGGGTGTGTCATACCTGCACAGCAACATGATCGTCCACCGGGACATCAAAGGTGGGTTTTCATAAGCGATTTAAATCTAGAGACAGAGAAACAGGGATTTGATCAGCAGTTGTTTCCTCAGGGGCCAACATCCTGCGGGACTCGGTAGGAAACGTGAAGCTGGGAGACTTCGGGGCCAGTAGGAGGCTGCAGACCATCTGCCTGTCGGGAACTGGTATCAAGTCAGTGACGGGAACCCCATACTGGATGAGTCCGGAGGTGATCAGCGGAGAGGGGTACGGAAGGAAGGCCGACATCTGGTGAGGAAACGGATCCAACTGGTTTGGTCCTTCTGTAGGCCGGTGCGGGACATCTGTAGGGTTTCTCTTTACTAGTGAGACCAGTCTGTATTGTCCAACCCAGAAACAAACCTTTATGAAGAAACGAACCACAGTCTAGCAATCTAGATCATATCAGACCAGATTCTGTGTCGCATTATTTCATACAGTCCTGCTGCCTCCTGCTGACTGTTGTTGGTATTACAGTTCTAACCAGCTTTTGTCTTCATGTCCAACAACTTCTTTCCATGAACGTCTGAAACTCACAAAGAATGTTGGGAGTTGATAGACAAGAAAAACGACTTCAAGTTGGAGCCTCGAGTAAAGAGTCGTATTATAGGCCCATAGCAAAGATCATACCAAGAACCCCTAGTGTAGAGTCATAGCAGGAGCCCCTAGTATAGAGTCACACCAGGAGCCCCTAGTATAGAGTCACACCAGGAGCCCCTAGTATAGAGTCATACCGGGAGCCCCTAGTATAGAGTCATACCGGGAGCCCCTAGTATAGAGTCATACCGGGAGCCCCTAGTATAGAGTCATATCAGGAGCCCCTAGTATAGAGTCTGACATCTCGTCGTATTGTGACTGGCTGAAATCTGAGACATTCGTGTGATGCAAATTAAGAGGGTTGGGGTAAAACATGCTTGTAGAAAGATTCGCCCACATGAAGTTCCGAGTGTGGGTAGTTGTAATAATTGACAGATTAGTCGACTACTGACTACTGCCGGTATGCTCTTTATGAGACCTCCCGACTGAAAACCGGAGGTGTTCCCCATACGAGACGATGATGACCTGATCCGAGCTGTGTTGTGTCCTCAGGAGCGTCGGCTGCACTGTGGTGGAGATGCTGACTCAGCGGCCCCCCTGGGCGGAATTTGAGGCCATGGCAGCCATTTTTAAAATCGCCACCCAGCCCACGAACCCCGTGCTCCCTGCCCATGTGTCGGACCACTGCCGAGAGTTCCTCAAGAAGATCTTCGTGGAGACGAAGCAGCGTCCGTCTGCAGACGATCTGCTGAGACACATCTTCGTCCATTAATCTGAAGACTGCCAGACACGGCCTTACCCGGATGGGTGCCCCCCAGCCCCGACACGCCTTCTCTGCTGGACCAGAATAGACTGGATGAAGGTTTTTAGTGGGGCGGGGGCACGCCTGCTCTCCTGTCTCTGTTTGTCTGAGACGTCCACAGAGGACACAGCTTTTAATTTTCCTCCGCTATGTGCACCTTACCTTGTGACGGTGGAGGAGTGGAGCTCTTCCTCCTGAAGACTCTTTGGAAAAATGTCTTTGTACGTCTGTCCGTTTGCTGTCCTCCGACCTTTCAGAGACCCCCCCATCCCGCCGACCCGACCCCAGAATGTAACCTGCCAAACCCAGAGCGACGGCGAAGACCTGGACCCGCTGCTAAAGATGAACCTGCAGAGAACACTCCCCACACGCTGCACTCCCCTGCCTTCATCCTCGTCTTCGTCTAACTTCCTCCTCATCGGTCCGGTCTGAGCCGTGTGCCTTTTCTGTTGATAAAAACAGTCTGGAACCAGTCACAAACCAGTCTGATACCATTCAGGAAGCAGTCAGAAACCAGTGCAGAAACTGGTCTAGTTGCTAGAACTGTTCTGGAACCAGTATACTTGCTAGAACCAGTGTGGAACCAGTCTGGTTGCTGGAACAAGTGTGGAAAAAGTCTAGTTTCTGGAACCAGTGTGGAACCAGTCTAGTTTCTGGAACCAGTGTGGAACCAGTCTGGTTACTGGAACCAGTCTAGTTGCTGGAACCAGGGTGTAACCAGTCTAGTTGCTGGAACCAGTGTAGAACCAGTCTAGTTGCTGGAACCAGTCTGGTTGCTGGAACCAGTGTGGAACAAGTCTGGTTACTGGAACCAGTCTAGTTGCTGGAACCAGTGTAGAACCAGTCTGGTTACTGGAACCAGTCTGGTTGCTGGAACCAGTCTGGATGACCTGCCTTCTCACCGTTGGCCCAGACTAGCTGAGTCGTGTTTGCCTTTTCTCGACCACAAGTCACAATAAACCCAAAATACTGAGCGAAGAAGAATCTGTGGATCTGCTGCAGCTCTTCCATCTCCTCCTCCTCCAGACCTGAGACCTCTTCCCTCCATCCTGGAGCCGGACTCAGGACCAGGAAAGGACCATGTGAAGAGCTGCAGCCTCCTCCCGTCTTGCTTCTCGTGCACTCCGACCGGTCTGAAGCGGTTACAGGATCTGGTGTAACAGTCGCTGTTGCAGTTAAACTCGTCACTTTAGCCAAACGACCCCCCCATCACAGCCGTGCACGTTCGGATCCAATTAGCATCTCCGGACTATGAACCAGGACCAGCTTGGTGCGAGCAGACTGGTTCCAGTTGCTCTGATCCTCGTCTGATAACAGGAAACTAATTACTGCAATAATTAGTCTAAAAACTGGATCACAGGAAGTTAGATTTTGTCGCCAATCACAAAACCCGATCCCCTTTACTTCCTACTTTGCAGCCAGCAGCAGCGCTGTGTGCAGCGGGTGTAGCTCCCGCTTCCCTCCGCGCTGCACCTGCAAATCCAAAACAAACAAACATCCTGCAACATGTGCAACGGAAAAGTACATTGCAGGAGAAGCACGTCAAAATCCTTAAATACTACGAATCTAATAACGTCATTTAAAGAACTAACAGCTGACGGGGTCTGGTGAGATTTCAAGGCTTTTACTGCAGAATGAAAGGAAGACGCAGCTAACGCAGCCAACAGTTGAGTTGTCCATATGAGCCTGACAGTCAGAAGGCCGAGCAGATAACCCCAAAAATTATTTTAACAATCGGGCTAGACGGACATCCTGCACTCGCACTTACAGCCCCGCTACGTGATGCCTAAACGGAGATATTTTAAAGATGTAGTCCCGCCCAAGCTCCATCAGACTGTGTTTTTACATAAAAAGTCTCCTTTAAAGAAGGTTTCTTATCCCCCCTAAGTTAGATATACGAAAGCATCAGTCCTGCTTTGATGCAGAGTTTAACACCTCACTATATTTTAAAAAAAAAATAAAAAATTACAGCCAATCAATGTGATCGGGATCGGTAGCAAAAAGTATGATCGGAGCATCCCTACTCTAAATAATAATAATAATATTAATAATAATAGTATAATAATAATAATAATCAGTCTGGGTTGGGGCGAGCGAGGGAGGGGCTCTGCTCCCTAAAGGTACAATCCGCTGTTTCACCCCGTCTTTGTCCAAGGTACAAACATTTAGCCCCAAGCCACGCTTCGCGGTACGATAAGCCTCTCTGATTGGCCGCTCGGCGTCGCCCTGGTTGCACCTCCAAAGGTAGGCAACAGGAAGTGAAGGCACTTAGAGGAAGGCGGCGGCACATCCGCCGGCGGATCCACGCTGGCTGTGGAGAGTCGTACGAAGCTATGAGGAGGCCACGGCGCTCCGCCTCCTCCTGCCGGCCGTCGCCGCTCACGCACCTTTTCTTTGCACATTTTTAAGGATTTTTTTTTAAACTCTGCGCATGTGTGTGAGTGTGTGTTGCAGGTCCAGTTAACCTCTACTGAATGTAACGTGTTATTTTACCCTTCAGTTCTAGAAACGGTCTGTTTAACTGCCGAGTCCGGGTGTGTGTGTGTGTGCGCATGTGTGTGCGTGTGTGTGAGGATGGGAACGTGCACATCCTGCAGACCTTGCAGCCTTGTGCACGGTGACTGTAGGCGGTGAGAAGATGAAATGTAGAAATGTGTAAAATAAACCATTCGCCTTGTTTTTTAATTTAAGTCTCTTGTCGGACGCGTGGAGTCTCTGTGATGTAAAAGAAGCCATGTTTATAATTCAGATTGGTTTGTGACCAATATGTCTGTTTATATCAGATCTGTATATCAGTGGTACGCATAATTTTTTTAATATATATTTTTTATTTTCCTTTTTTTTATGGGAGATTTTATGCATGGTTGGGTCCTGAGAGACGCAGCGGTGCCGCTCAATGGTTGCTGTTTTCTGGCAAAATTCTGGAGTATTGCAGCAGCTGTGTTCGTAATTCCAACAATTATGACTGAAAACAATAAAAGATATTTATTTCACCTCAGGTGTTGCTCTCTGTCTGCACACTGTACACAAGTTGTACCGGGCTAGTAGGGTCAAAGTAATCAAATTAAATATCAATAACATTTAAAAAATGGAATTTAAATGAAGAAAAGTAAATAAAATGAAGGGGTTCATATTTAATTTCATACTTAATTCAAAATTGAAAATTAAAATACAAAAAAAAAGTCGGCTTGTTTTTCTGGAACTAAGTCTAAAACTAAAGAAATTAGTCATCAGTCTGATAAAACAACTACCTCTGAAAGAGAAGTACATCACAATTAATAAATCTGTCTTCTCGTTTACTTAAAAAAAAAAAAAAAAAAATCCTCTGTTAAATTACTCTGTTAATCCAACAAGACCTTTTTCCCGCCATCAGATCATTCCTGTGGCCGCTAACTCCCCACCTAGCCAGCTAGCTAACAACCTAACTGCTAACTAACTGGCAATTAGCTAACTAGCAACTAATGAGCTAATTTGCTAACTCATTAACTGGCTAATTACTTGTTAACGAATTAAGTAGCTAACTAACTGGCAAACTAACTACTGATTAACTTGCTAACTGGGTTGCTAATTAACTGGCTAACTTACTAAATGGATATTTAACTTATTAACCTGCTAACTCCATTGCTATTTAGCTGGCTAACTAGCTTACTAGGTAGCTAACTAACTGGCTAATTTTGCTAACAGGTTAATTCTGAGAAGTTTTTTTTTTTTTTTTTGCAGTCTCAAATATTCCAACACATTTATATGCTCTTGTCCACGTTACCGTTTGACGTTTTTTTTTCCCAAATTCATTTTATTTGTTTTATCACAATAAACAATTTTTACAGAACAACATAACATGAGACACTATGTACTATACCATACAAATAATGCAACACACAAACATGACAAATACAGGGAGTGTTATTTATCCCAGAAAGAATCGTTTAACATTTTAACACACTAAGCTGAGCACTAATTATGTGCACCCAAAATACTTCTTCAGGATGTATACGATTTGATGAAATAACCAAAAGAAAAACCAGGTATTTAACTTATATCAAGTAATATAAACCATAATATTTTCTAGGAGACGAGACGTTCTAAGAGCCTTTCTGTTTTTATAGATCTTACATAGAGAGTCGTAAAAAGATTTAAGTTCCACAGAGAACAGTTTTACATTTGGAATAATCTGGTGAAATCTAGCCTTATGGATGCGATATTTTCCCATTAAACATAATAACTTTACGACATTGATAACTTCCGCATTGTTATAGGCACCATTTAAGAATAAGACCATATTTTCTGTAATGGTGATCAAAACTTGGTGAGATTCCCAAATCAACAAAGAAATTTGAGTCCAAAAGTTGGTTGAATGTGGGCATCCATAAAACAAATGAGATAATGACTCAGCCTCTGATTTGCAGAAGGAGCATAAAGGAGACACATCAGGTCTGTATTTGCTAACAAATTCATTACAGGGATAGTATCTATATAGGATTTTAATATGTACTTCTTTAACTTTATTAGGTACTAGAAACCTATTAACTTTATTGCCAACATTATAACCAATGTCAGGAAAGATTGCTCTCCAACGAACAAGTGACTTTGGATACTGACTATTAGCATCAGTAAGGACTGATCTAAATTCTGAGAAGTTTGGTTGCCGATGTTAAATGTTGCAAGAACAGGAAAGAAGAGAAATGCGACTCCAAATGAGAGAAGTTCGAAATTATTTAATCTTTTTTGTGGGAGAACAGTTGGATCCAGGATAGCCTGTTCTCAGGGTGTCCGGACCCTTCCTGGAAGTGAAACTCTGATCGGGTTAGGCGTTTTTCTAGTTCATTTTTGCGACTTTTTTTTTTTTTTTTTTTTTACAAAAAAGAAGAACGGTTTCACTCCTCAGCAGCTCGTCTTTCCATCAGAGTTAAACCTGCATCGGGTCCTCCAGGTCTCCGGTTGAGGGGAAAGAAGGAAGAGGAGAAGCCGGACGTTTTATAAAAACATTTCAGACGAGCCAGTTTTACTGTTTGATAGTCAACAACTTTATTGAAACACTGACACATTCAGGCGGTTGGTGGTTAGCGTGGAGCCAGCGACACGTTTCACAGGTTTTCCTTTATTTCCCCCCTCAGGCTGCCCGAACATCGTAAAAACCTGCAGATTTATTACACATGTACAGACCCAGTCATGCTATCGGTCTGGGTTACTGGTCGCTTTCTGGTTTCCAGTCGACCGGTTTTCTACTCTACCAATCAGAGGCTACTTGTATGACATCATCGCCGGCTCCGGTGTAATCTGGATACCTAAGAGGAGATAAAAGACGAGGAGCCCGACATCTTCACCGTGTTCCGAAGCTCCCCTCGTCCCTTCTCCCTCACTCGTCGTCCTGCTCGAAGAACTCGTGGCAGCAGATGGTTACCATGGAAACGAACGTCATGAATTCCTGGAAGTTGCACTCGGAGTCGCCGTCAGCATCCAGACTGTCCATCAGGCTGTCCAGCGTGGACTGGTCCTTAACGTGCTGCGGGGACGGAGGCCGGGCACACAGACAACACGTCATAAGCAAGCATGAAGTAAACAAACACATCGTAAAGAAGGATGAAGTAAGCAAACGTGTTGTAAGCAAACGCGTCGTTAGCAAACGCGTCGTTAGCAAACGCGTCGTAAGCAAACACGTAAACAAACAACGCGTAAAGAAACACGTCGTGAACAAACACATTGCAAACAAACACATCGCAGACAAACACATCGGAAACAAACGCGTCGTAAGCAAACACGTCGTAAGCAAACACGTAAACAAACAAGGCCTAAACACGTTGTGAACAAACACGTCGTGAACAAACACGTCGTGAACAAACGCGTCGTGAACAAACGCGTTGTAAGCAAACGCGTCGTAAGCAAACGCGTCGTAAGCAAACACGTAAACAAACAAGGCGTAAACACGTCGTGAACAAACACGTTGTGAACAAACACGTCGTGAACAAACACGTTAACAAACACATTGCCAACAAACATGTCGCAGACAAACACATCGGAAACAAACAAGTCGTAAACAAACACATCAGAAACAAACAAGTAGTAAACAAACACGTCATAAACAAGCACGTTGTAAACAAAGGACGAGGAGGAGGAAACAAATGCGTCGTAAACGACGTAAACAAGCATAAAATCGACGTGTTAGTAAACACATTAACAAATACGTCGTAAACAAACACGTTGTTGAACAAACGCGTCGTAAATAAACACATCGTAACCAAACATGATGTCAATAAACACGTCATAAACATGTAAAGAAATACGTCGTAAGAAACATGAAGTAAACAAACACATAAACGAACACGTTGTAAACGATACGCTGCAAACATGTTGAGATTAACATGTCGAAAACAGAGTAAACAAGCACATAACGTGTTTTAAACACATTGTAGACAAATACTTCCCGTTTAAAGTCTACATATCATGCTTTTAAATCCTTCCTTTTCACATGTAAATCATTAATTTATGGTTTATATAAAGTTAATTGCAATCCTTTGGTCTGAAATCGTTAGTATAGCTCCACACAACCCCTTCTTAACCCCTGTTCTGAGGTGTTTGTTTACAGTCAATGAAAGCAGCTCGATTTGATGCTGTCTCTTTAAATCTGAACAGACATTTCACCCTTCCTGGTTATAGAGCGTTTTTTCTCGGTTCGACTCCGCCCCCTTAGCCTCTTAGCCGCTAACGATTGGCAGAGAACTTTTTTCAAAAATAACATGACCATATTTAGCAGAACCGCAGCAAATACAGAGACGTAATAGACAAGAAAACGTAATAGAGAATGGAGCAAACTAAACAGACTGAAAAATACGACCCAAAAAGAATAATAAGATATATACGCGGCACCGGAAGTGAATAAATTACGTTTTTCTGCACTCCTGAACGCTTGAAAAAGACAAAAACAGGTATTTAAGGGCTTAAAAAAGTGGATTTTGCATGATATGTCCCCTTCCAAATATGTGGCTCTAAAAATTTAAAACTCAGCCGTGGGTATTTTCTATACATCCTCTTTTGAACACAATCTTCGAATTACTAGAAAAAAATTATACACTGAGACAATGCTACGTTTATGGGTACAGCTCCATAGGACTCCATTCATTCTGGTCTCCAAAATTCCAGCGCCCCTCCTGGAAACGGAGTGGAACTGCAACCAAACAGCCTCGGAAATGCAGCGTGAAACAAAAACCTGCTGTTAACAAACAAAATGCATCCTAAAGAACTTTTCTGTTTTTAACTGAAGCCATTTAAACTGAGTCGTCAGGTCTGTGGATCAGGACCGGTTTGGGCTGGGACTCACCGACATCAGGTCGGGCAGCTCGTCCTGAAGCAGATCTTTGAGCTCGCTCTTCTTCAGCTTGTGCTTGTCTCCTTCTCTCTCTGAATACTTTTGAAACACGGCAATGATGGTTGCCATGGAGCTCTCCAGGTCGGTCATTATGGTCTGCCGCTGTGAGGCTTGGAGTGGAAGCAGATAGACGAGTGGAGAGCAGGAAGCAGAAGAATAGGAAAAAATTAAAATTTATGCATCCATACAGAAAAACAAGGAAGTTAAAAACTGTGACTTAATAAAACAAACATTTCTAAACAGACTAAACCAGTTTCTAGGCAGAAAAAAAGTCTTTTCTAGACGAACTAAATGAGTTTCTACGCAGATAAAAGTCATCTCTAAATTAACTAAATAGGTTTCTATACAGATGAAAATCATTTCTAAACAAACTAAACGTGTTTCTGCAACGACGAAAGTAATTTATAGACGAACTAAATGAGTTTCTATGCAGATATAAGTAATCTCTAAACGAATTAAACCAATTTCTATGGAGATTAAAGTAATTTCTAAGCGAACCAAACTGGTTTCTATGGAGATAAAAGTCATCTCTAAACGAACTAAACTACTTTTTACGCAGATAAAAGTATTTCTAAAGGAATTAAACTGGTTTCTACGCAGATAAAAGTATTTCTAAAGGAACTAAACTGGTTTCTACGCAGATAAAAGATATTTCTAAAGGAACCAAACTGGTTTCTACACAGATAAAAGTATTTTCTAAAGGAATTAAACTGGTTTCTACACAGATAAAAGTATTTTCTAAAGGAATTAAACTGGTTTCTACGCAGATAAAAGATATTTCTAAAGGAATTAAACTGGTTTCTACGCAGATAAAAGATATTTCTAAAGGAATTAAACTGGTTTCTACGCAGATA
>JBAMHT010000025.1:15159008-15171977 GCA_037177075.1 Craterocephalus fluviatilis | reverse complement strand
CTGCGTGTGATGCTCGTCTTCCAGTCTGTTTTCTGCCTAAATGCATCAGCCTTGCATCCGATGTTCTTTTATGTTCAGAGCGTATCGCTTCCTCTGTGAAGCAGCCACGGTGAAACCACTGCAATATCTCCCTTGATGTGTGTATATCAAATGAATGTGGGCTATTACGGACGTGGTCGAGTCAGCTGGGTGGCTTTGTGGACGGAAAAAAGGCCCTGCAAGGGACCATGAAAGAGACATTGTCCGATACAGAGCGTACAGTTCTTTTGTAGATAAATGGATTTTCATGCTTATCAAGCGGGACAGTGACATGAGTGAAAACTGTGGAGAATGTGGAATTATTCTCTCTATTTGACCGTACACATGGATAACTGTAGTTCCAAGTGTGTGTGGTCCTACATTGTCCTGCAGCTATTTTTTTTTCTTTTTTTATTATTCAGGTGCCACATTCAATTCAAAACAATCTAGCGTTAATGCTATAGATGTGTATGTTGTGTGAAGACAGCTGAAACACCAGCTTCAAACTGCACACCAAGGTTTTAGGATCATCATTAACCCTTTCATGCATGAATTATTAAGAAACAGAGCCACATGTTTAGTCATTTAGTTCCATAGACACATACAGTGATGGTTTATTATTTCTTAATCTTATTTTACATTTTATTTATTAAGTGTATTTTAACATTTAATGAAAAATAATGAATTAAATATGCTTCTCTTATCTCTATGATAGGGATATTCTAGGGCTGGGCGATATGTACCAATTTTCATATCTCGCTAATTTTTTGCTTAATGACGATATATGATGTATATCTCGACATAATTTTTTTTTGGTTAAGTAAACAAATAAATGGTTCAAATATACATCCCAGAGTGTTAAATGTACTTTATTAAGAATCAGAAGCACATGCATTAAAATATGTGACTGAAATTAAAGTTAATGTGTTTTTGAATAAAAAAAAAAAACTTTTCAATGACTATACACAAAGATAAAGTTGCGCATAATGCTAAAACGGATATTTTTAATTCAAAACAGGTTAACTTGATATAAACAATATTCCCCCTTTTCAATATCTTGCGTGACAAAGTCTTGATATATTTGAAATTCTCGATATATTGCCCATCCCTAAGATAGGATAGGATATTTCCTGCTTATCACAAAGGAAGTTTGGTTATTACAATGTATGCATGTAAATATATAAATATTTATTTTACACAGAATGATAGTGTGTTGCATGACAAAATGACAAATTTTCCCTCCCCACCCATGAATATACTGGAAAACAGCCACTGTAGTAGAAACTATGCATGAAAGGGTTAAAATATATATTTAGTTATTTGTCTGCACTTTGTACTGGTCAAGCTTGGAAATATCTGTCAGAAATATGAGTTGGTTTTAATTGGAGCTTTGACATCAGTGAAGGAGAGTTTAATATAATTATGTTTAATAAAACACAATCTGTTGAAGAATAATCTTTTTACATCCATTTTCACTTAAGTGCATACATTTGACTAAGGCTAGCTGTTAGCTAAATATGATGCTTGATTAGCTTGTTTATTAAAACAACAGAATAGTTAATATATACATTAACGTCAAATACTAGATTCAAAGGTATACAGGTTTTACTTCTACTTTTCTTAAATTAATTCTGACATGAACAGTCTGGAAGTGGGAAGTATTAGCCTAGCTGTAAGCCTCTTATAGCAGCTACAGATTTACGTAGCGAAAGCTTTTTAGCTTATTTATTTTTCCATTAGCTTAATTAGCGTTCAGTTTATTAAAACAAAATACAGCTGCTCTATTTTTTTCTTTGTCAAATATTGAAATGAACTCAGGGAAGTCGGAGTAGCTAGTCAAATTTAGGCTAGCTGTCTGCCACTCACGATGGCTATGGTTACTTAGCTTTAGCTTATAATCGTGAAGTAGCATTGTGTTTATTAGCAACAAAAGCACTTTAACTTTTTCTTTTTTACTATTTTCCTGAAAAATATCTGACTGACTGAGACAGTTTTGTTGTAATTTAACATTTTGTCCCTCTTTGTAAGTTTCACATCTTAAGCTAGCTGGTAGCTTAGCAGATGCTAGTGCGATGGCTACAGTTAATTAGCTTTAGCTTATTATAAATAACCATTTTGTTTTTCAACACTTTGTGTCTTTTTAACTCTTCTCCTGTGAGATACTGACTGGCGTGTTCTTGTTGAAGTGTTAGATAATTTTCTTATTCCCTCTTTGTGTTAGTTTCCCCTCTTTAGTTAGCTGCTAGCTTATTGCTAAGTGCAGCAAATGGGGTAAGGTGTTGTTCTTGTGTAACGAGCTCGCTAAGGGAGAAATCAGGCTGGACAAAGTCACCAGTAGGGATGTAACGATACTTTGAAAATGGATTTAAAATCTGTTCAAACTGGTTTAAATGGCAATCGATGCATAAAAAATGAGAATCGATTTGATTGCAATGCTGCAAATGATTTTCAAGAAAACGTCTTTTGTTCCTAAAAAGATTTGTGATCATTTCCATTTCTTTAATAATTATTTGTTTAGTGTTAAGTTTTGTTAATAAACAGGCAACAGAAGTTCAGAAGTTTAAACAAGGGAGAAAAAAGGCTAGTAGGGATGTCACGATGTTAGATTTTCTAGGTACGATTATGTTTGAGAAATAATCACAATTTTACGATTATCACGATTATTATGTTCTAATTTCACAATGGAAATGTACAAATGTATAAAATAACATGAAAACACCTTTTCTATTAAGTTTTTTGTTTGCGTGTTAATGTCAAGAAAAACAAAATATGGCAACAAAATAAACAAAAGTACCAATGAAATTCCCATTGAAACTGAATAAAAATCCCCTCTGCTCTGGTAATAATAGTAATAAAAAGCTACAGTATTATATGAATGAATGTGTGAATATGAAAATATTTGAGCCTTAGGATTTCAGTGATGACAATCAAACTATATTTACATTATTAAATAACGATGTTTAGGAAGCTTTATGGTTATTAATTGTAGCTTCTCGACCGCGATTAATTGTGAAAATTAATAATTGTGAATCCCTAAAGGCAAATATAAGAAAAAGAAAATTCATTTGGGCACAAAATAACTAAAATTAATTATGTTGGAGAAAAGTTGTAAAATATCGAAATCGACAACTTAAAACCGAGAATCGAATCGTGGTTTGAGTGAATCGTTCCATCTTTAGTCCCCAGGCTCTAATAATTTATAAATCAGAACTAAAGCCTCGCTCTAATCCCAGAAACACATCCGGTAATCTGCCTGTGGGACGAGTCTATCGCTGCAAAAATCAATTGGCTTCATGTCCGCAGCATTAGGCTAACACGGCGCGTCTGAGAGCAGCAAACAGACGCTTTAATTCCCCTGGAAGGCGTCCAGGTGGACTCTCCTCCGCCTTTATTCCCCCCTTCATCCTATCATCCTCTTCCACTCCTTCCTCCTCTCCACCTCAGTCAATGCGGTAATTCTCGGAGGACGAGTGCTTCCAGGAATATTGCTTGGAGGGATTGGATGCGAGTGTGTTTGTGTGTATAAGGGAGAGATTTTGGCCAATGAACCCCTTGTTGTGCTGTGTCCTCCAGTACTGTGTCTATACTGAGTAAGTGATCCCCGGGGATGCAGAACACACATCCAGCATCTCCCTATCGCTCTCTTTGTTTGGATTTCTGTTTCTTTCTGTTTTCACGCAGCGGCAGCAAAGGAAAAATTAAAATGTGTGTTTGCTGGCGGCGTCGAAAACCAGGCAGATGCATGAAGTTTCCCAGCAAATAAAACACCTTTCTGTCCCCCTCGCTGTGCGGAGCTTTTAGATTCCCTGTAATCCTAATGATTTATGATTTAGCGTTGAATTTACACACATTTTGCTCTGTGTGTTGCTTCCCGTGCATCGCTGGAGACCGAGCGACGTCTGAGCAACCTGATGAGCTGTGATTAATCTGGGCCCTGAAAAACCCAACAGGTTGGCTGCATGAGAGATTGAGCTGGGATTTACGGGGGGAGGGGGGCGCGGCAGCGTTAGTTGAACTTTGGCCGGTCGGGATGACGCAGGGTAGAAATCCGCACCGAGCTTTCAGATTCCCTTGTTGTGTGCCAGGAACATTTTCACTGTTGCTAGGAGACGCCGCAACCCCCTCGGACACATCTGGTCAGCTGTTAGCGCGAGTTGTTGACAAGAGCCGGGGCACAGGCGCAAAAAAAAAATAAAGATGAAGCCGTCCGCCTGGATGAGCGGCGGTGTTTGATTAGTCGTGTTTATGAAGTTATGAAAAGTGAAGGTGAGGAGGTTCCGGTGCACATTTCTGGCCCCGGTTTGCTTCATGAGGATAAAAATACTACAACTCCGAAATGGAAATGTCATAGCAGGAATTTCTGGCTGTTCCGGCTTAGTTCCTCAGCCTTGACTCATTTCCCCTGTGGGACCTCAGCAGAGGAATGACATTCATCTTCCAGCAGAAAGCAGTCGCTGCTTATCTCATGTCCCAACTCATCTCTTTAATAAATACTCGTTTCTCCTGATCACATGACGTCCATGAAGACTGAGGGTTCATGGACATGCATAGAAACGTGGCTGATAGAAAATACTCCATGTTTTTCCCTCCTCCGAGCCCAGAAGGAGAAAACAAACCGTGGCTGCTCTTATTTAACGACTGGTTGCTAATGATGTCTGAACGGGCTTTAACGCTAAGCTTTAACCTTTTAACACAAAAATATCTGTTTGCTGCATTCGGGGTATTTTTGTTGGCAGATGCAATTAAATAAATCTGGACTTTAAACTTAGAATATTAGAGTATTATTTATTTAATTAAGAAAATCTGCTGCAAATTAATTGAACGCCTGGACCAAAATGATAAAATTCAACTCCTTTATTTATATAGCACTTTAAAAACAACATAGTTGACCAAAGTGCTTCACATCAAGGTTAAAAACATACCAAGATAAAATCAATAAAACAGAAAGATAAATAAAAACAGACAAATAAATATAAAAAAACAGATAATAAAAGGCAACTCAGATAAGAAATAAAAGAAAATCACAGCAAACGACATCTCAAACAGTGTTAAAAGCCAAAGACAAGAAATGTGCAACTTAAAAACCGCAACTGAAAAGGCCTCCTTGATGTGAAGTCGCAACCGGTTCCACAGCCTTGGAGCAGGAAAATGCACGGTCATGTATGGATGAAGGAAGTCAGACAAATAATATGGGGGTGAGATTGTGGAGCCACTTAAAAACAAATAAAAGAACTTTAAAATCAACCCTAAAATGAATGGGGAGCCAATGAAGGGGAGCCAAGACCGGAGTGATGTGCTCTCGCTTTTTAGTGCCTGTTAAAAGACGAGCAAGACGAGCATTTTAGACCAGCTGCAGCCGATCAAAGGAGGTCTGGCTGAGCCCAACATGAAGTGCATTACAGTAATCTAAACGGTTCGAGATAAAAGCATGGATTAGAATCTCAAGATGATGCTGAGAGATGCTTCTCTTCATCCTTGTGTTCTTTCGGCTCAACACTGCCACCATGGTTTCCGGTGGTATTACTACACCTTCTGCTCCGAGTGACGGATGGTTTTGTTGGCGCGTCATTGACATAGAACTGCAACTTATAGAATGTGACCCAAATGATACACACGATCTCCTCATTTTGGCGGATTGTCTACACTTTCGAATCGTCCACGATCAAATATCGTCATATCGCACACCCCTACGTTGAGTTGTATATTTTTCTTATGCTTTTTGTTATATTTTTTTAAAGGGGAGCTTGGAGATGGGCCTAAAGTTTGATAGGACAGACGAATCCAGGCTGGGCTTCTTAATCAGTGGTGTAACCACTGCATGCTTGACACTCTCCGGTATACTTCCCATTGTTAAGCTGCAGTGAATGATATGGAGCAGGTAAGGAGCTAAGGTGGAGAAGACCTCTTTAAATAGACGAGGTGGAATAAGATCATCGGGAGATCAAGCTGGCTTCATATGTTTTATTATTTCCTCCAGAAACTGCAAGGTAATAGGCTCAAAGTAGTCAAAAACACCAGAGCATGTGGTGGAGATGGAAGGATTACAAGAAGGAGGGATAATAAGGGCCCTAGTGCTCGCCACCTTCTCCATAAAAAAGATGGGAAAAAATGAGAAAAATATACTGACTGTCATAATTAAATGACTTCAAAACAACTAAAAGATCAAAATCGGAAGACATTAGGAGACCAGGTCCACTTCTACAGCGGTTGTTGTTTTAGCAGCGACTGAAGAGCTGCTGCATGTTTATCGGCCGTGAATGTGATTACAGCTATTGATCTGTAGACGATGACATGATGCTGCTGGATGTCACCTAAGGAGAGCGTATGAGCGGCGTGCATGAGGAATACTGAGCAGAACGAGGCGGTGTGTGTGTGTCGGACCATATGCCGGCGTCCGTGCACGCACACACCTGCATGCGCGGTAATGTGAGATCAGACGTCGGCCGTTAGCCGGAGCCTTACATCTGCTGTCAGCCACTCGCTCTAACTCTGTTAAGGACGTTATTGATTGCTCATTATTACCCCGTTCCCTGAAAGATGAGCGTCCCCTATGATCACATTAAATCTCCCCCTCGTCCTTATCCTCCCGAGATGCCTTCTGCTCATCGGTGCCCATCAAATTTCTCCTCCGAGATCTGATATCAAGCAGCTCGCAGCTCTTTCTTCTCTCCGCTTCTCTTTTTTCCAACTTGTTTGATTTTTGCTTCTTTTTTTTTTAAAAGCAGACGCGCTTCGACTAATTGATGTCTTTGCTCTGTGGGATGGAAATCAGCAACATTCATTTGTTTTCTTTTCATTCCTGCAAAAGGGATGTTTCAGGATTTCATGTTAACTTTCTGATCAGTGTTTATTGAAACAAGAAAGCCGCGATGAGCTGTTTATCGGGCTATTTTTGGAAAAACCCCTCCCTCCTTCGCTAAGTTTCGTGGCCTCTCCTCTCGCGCCTCAGGTTGTCATTTTTGCTGACGATAAACAGTTGTTGAAGGTGTCACACGTCCGCCAGCGGCTGTAAAGTTTGGGACTGCTGAAATCCAGCCCTCATCAAGAGAGGAGAGGCCATCTCATCGGCCCCCGCCGTCCCATGAATAATGCAGAGCTATCGACTGTGTCAGTCGAGTGCGAGGAGACGTGGCGGCAGCCAGCTTTATATTCAGCTGCCGAAGCCGACTGGATGCCCTCACTTTGAGACAAACTGCCGGCAGACTGCTCCGACTCCAGCAGACAGGACCTGAAGCTGCTGTCGTTGGGGGGGGGGGGTTTAGGTCCCGTGACTCGCTCAATCCGTGCTTTTCTTCGCACTGCAGCTTCGTTCGTCTTCCAGCCGACGGCTGCAGAGCTGGAGTGAGAATCCCCCCACCCCCGCCTCCTCGACACGACCAGTTCAGTCTCAATGCCACGGATCGATGTCGGTATCGATCCGCTGTTTGACTGTTTAGACAACCTGTGTGAATTCCAGCATAATGCGAAGGCACAGTGGATTTAAAGATGCGCGTGCAATCTTCTCTGACTGAGCTTAGACTCGTGTTATACCTGAGCACACGTTGGAATGAATGTTTATTTCCAACATGTTTGCGTATTACGTAGAACTGAAACCGATCATTTGTTCCACTTTCAACTAAATATCTGTTCTGGTGTCAACCAGTGACCAAAAATATGGACGAACTTTGCATCACATGACATGTAGGTTTCTGAAGAGCTGAGTGCATTGAGGCCATCTTAGCATCAATGCACGCACGTCTATGGGAAGTAAACAAAAACTCCTCTTCCTGCTTCATTTTGTTCCAACAACACGGGAAAATGAAGTAATAAGAACTGTTTTTTGCTTGATTTGGATAGTCGTTGGGAAGTTAGAATGAAGGTTGACATGATAGAGGAATTATTCAATTCAGAAATATAAGTGGAATAAACCATTTAATTCAGAATTAATTTTAATTTGTAACTATCATTTTCATTCAGAATTCAGTGCTTTTCCATAACTTAAAAGAGGATTTAACTCTGAGTTAAAGAGTAATTAAAAATCTCATGTAAACGTGGCCAATGACAGTTTTGATGCCTTAATATATCAAATTAATAACTTCGGACCCAGAAATGACCCCTGGGGGACGCCGCAGGAAATGTCGATAGCTTCCTTCTGAACTTTTATAGGCTTGTTGTCGAGAAGTGAAACGGAAGCGAGGCAGGTGTCAATTTATTAAACTCTGGACCAAATTGGTACATTTTTTTTATTTTTTTATATCGGTTTCCTTCTCTGGTCCCAACTCTATTTTACAGCCATGAAGGACCAGTGTTTTCCGTCTTTTCTGCTCGCTTGTTGACAGGGATGGAAAGAAACTAATTACATTACTCGCGTTACTGTAATTAGTAGCTTTTTTGGGTTCTTATACTTTTTCAAGTACTTATTTCAGTGATTATCATGAATCTTTATAAAGAATTGATTCAATAAGCCTGCCTTAATGGTCTCTACTAATTGGTTAGGGTATGTAATACCAAAATAAAGTGTTTGTTTTCCCATCACTGTTACAAACTATGACCATTTCCATTTCACTGTTATTACTTTATCATTAGCTTTAATTTTAACTATTTGTTAAAAGTTTTCTTTTTATTGCTCTTGTTCAAAAGAAAACAGAAAATGCAAAGAAAAATTTCTCTCTTGCTTTTTTCTTGGTGTGAAAGTTAAAGGGTTAAAAAGTGTAATTTTACTTTTACTTAAATACAGTTTTTTTTTTAAGTAATGTATTCCGGTAGAGTTACATCTCAAACGTTACTTAGTCAAAAAAAAAAAAAAAAGAAAGAAAATTGTCGTTATCACAGACGATGACGAACATGGAGGAGGCATGTGTAGTGGATGACTATGCACCGCTATTTGAATAAAACTAAAAAGTTACTTTTTAACAACAAAGTACATTTACAATTAACTTTTTACTTTTACTTGAGTAGATTTTTTGACTGGTAAGTTAAGTAAAATCACATCAGAGTAACAGTACTTGTTGATCTCTGGCTGCTCATGATTGGACAGTACCCTCAGTTTAAGCTCTCTGATTGGTGGACAGTTGGACAGGAAGTGGCTTCCAGGTGTAAATAAAGGTCTTTTAGCAACCAGGTGATGTTGATGTAGATGTGATAACTAATGATGTTATCATGGATCATCATGGTGGATTTACCACATAGAGGCTGTGAATAAACCCAACATGTTGTGGCTGGATGGAAAACTTCCAACACTGAAGATAGAAGTGATGTGGTGGCGTTTTAAGGGTTAAATTGTGTCTGAAACCCTCTCATGAGAAGGAACGTTTTTTTCATTTTGAGCATTAAATATGTTTTTATGGACATGTTGGCGGATCTTTGCCAGAAGCTATACGAGCTGTGCTGGATTAGACACTTCAAACATGCGCCGTGAAGGATCCTGCAGGTTCTCAGGCTGGGGGTAGAGGTTATCCCAACACGATCCTCTCCACTAATTCACACATGCACACACAAACATATGCAGCGTTGCACGTGCGCACTCGGCCCGGCGTTAATCTCCACCAACTGCTGCTGAACTCTTATCTCGCCTGCTTGCCAAGTGGTTGATACACTGCAAAATCAGTCTTAACAAGCTGCTGAGGCTTTAAAATCTTATTTATGAGCTCATAGAACCAGTTTAGAGTCTGTTTGATTTAACTGGTATGTATGGAAACTGATTTTATTGCAGCGAGGAGTCAGACAAATCAGAGGATTTTGTTTTTTTTTTGCAGTGTGATTATTATTTGGCAGCATAAAAAAGCCCACTGCACTGTTCGACGCAGTAAAACTGTGGTCCGGCGTTCTGACTGACGGCCCAACACAAACACACACACACACACACACACATAAACACACACAAACAAACAAAAAGCGAGACTCATGCAGCTCGGAGCAGACAGACATAAATGCATCCACAGATGGTGGCACTCCGGCAGTCATTCCTGGACTGTCTGTCTACGTGCCAGCCGAGGCAGCGCACACACCGGTGCACACACAAACACAGCCTGGCGGCAACAAACACGGTGATGCATCATCGAGCATCGGCTGGTTTTTCTCTAACTGCTGAAGGGAAATCAGTGTGGTGTTAAGTAACCATTCATGTGCAGCCGAGACCACACACAAACAAACGTGGCACCTACACGTCTAAAAATACATTTATATGGAGCTCAGAGAGGGACAGAAGTTCCTCCGCTCACGTCTACGGATTTTAACCGTAAAGAGAGGTACACGTCGAATCTGATTAATTCTACAAGTCAGGAATTACACATCAGTTTTTACCACAATGAAATGTTTATGACACATTTTACAAGTTGATTTAAGAACCAATCAGATTTGTATAATCTCTAATCAATCACAGAGAGAAGAGGGCCGCAAATATCAGGGTCCACAACCGCACCGTTGTGTGGAAAAACACTGCTATAAAAACCTGCATGAGGTGTGTAATATATTATGGGAAAAATATTATGTACCAGCAAATTTAACTTGTACTTTCTGACTTGCATTTACAGACTTGTTATTAACTTTACTTGGAGTTTATGACTTCTGATCTATGACTTGTTGAATAAACTTGTAGTTTCTGACTTGTATTTTAAGACTCGTTAGATTGACTTGAACTTCAAGACTTTTTAGATTAACTTGTTCTCTCTGAGATGTATGTCAAGACTTGTTAAATAACTTGAACTTTCTAAGTTATATTTCAAGACTTGTTAAATTTTACTTTCTGACCTCTATTGTGTTAAATAAACTTGTAGTTTCTGACTTGTATTTTAAGACTCGTTAGATAAACTTGTAGTTTCTGACTTGTATTTTAAGACTCGTAAGATAAACTTGTAGTTTCTGACTTGTATTTTAAGACTCGTAAGATAAACTTGTAGTTTCTGACTTGTCTTTTAAGACTCGTTAGATAAACTTGTAGTTTCTGACTTGTATTTTAAGACTCGTAAGATTAACTTGTACTTTCCGACTTGTACTTCAAGACATGTTGAATTAACTTTTTCTCTCTGAAATGTATGTCAAGACTTGTTAATTAAATAACTTGAACTTTCTAAGTTATATTTCAAGACTAAATTTTACTTTCTGACTTCATTTTTAAGACTTGTTGAATTAACATGTAGTTTTTTGTATTCTAATACTTGTTGAATATTTTCTGAATTGTGTCCTACGATTTGTCTAATTAACTTTTATACTGTAGGTTGTATTTCAAGATTCGTTAAATTATACTTTCTCGCTTATATTTCAAGACTTGTTAGATTAACTTGTACTTTTGGACATGTATTTTAAGACTCGTTAAATTAACTTGTAGTTTCTGACTTGTATTTTAAGCGTTGTTAGATTAACTTGTACTTTCTGACTTGTACTTCAAGACTTGTTGAATTAACTTGTTCTCTGAGATGTATGTCAAGACTTGTTAAATAACTTAAACTTTCCAAGTTATATTTTAAGACTTGTTGGGTTAACTTGTAGTTTTTTGTATTCTAATACTTGTTGAATATTTTCTGACTTGTGTCCTACGATTTGTCTAATTAACTTTTATACTCTAAGTTGTATTTCAAGATTCGTTAAATAAATAAAATGGTAGTTTATGACTTGTATTTCAAGACTCGTTAGATTAACTTGTACTTTTTGACATGTATTTTAAGAATCGTTAAATAAACTTGTATTTTTTTGTATTCTAATACTTACATTTTCTGACTTGTATCCTTAAGACTTGTCTAATTAACTTTTACTATAAGTTGTATTCCAAAACTCGTTAAATTATATTTTCTCACTCATTTCAAGACTTGTTAGATTAACTTTTACTTTGACTTCTATTTCAAGACTTGTTAAATTATACTTTTTGACATGTATTTTGACTTGTTAGATTAACTTTTACTGTCTGACTTGTATTTTAAGACTTGTTGAATAATTTTTGCTGACTTGTACCCTAAAACTTGTTAGATTAACTTGTACTTTCTGACTTGTTGAATTAACGTGTCCTTTCTGACGTGCATTTCGACATGTATTCTCACACTCGCATTATTCGCGCGTATTTTCAGACTTGGGGAAGTAAAAGGGAACTTGTAGATCTGACTTGCTTTTCTATTTGAAACATGAAGATAAAACCCACTGTCTTTATTTTAGCTCTGTATGTTTGTCTCCCCAGAATAAGCAGATCTGAGAGTTTCCTGCGCAGCGACTACGTCTCCACGAGTCACCGCTGATATATTAATGCATCTCTAGTGTCACTATTTCATTCCAATGACAAATAAGTCTCACTCAGATTGTGATACATTCATTTGTTGATTGTTAATGTTTCCACTCTTGTTCGGAGTGTGCTGTGTAGGTAATCGCCCACTCCGGGCTGCTGTTTGTGATGTGGATCTTTCTGAGGATTGTATTTGAATAATGAGGGAGGCTGGAGCGTTCTCTTGTGCAGAGTGTCTCGGCGCTGCCGCAGTAAATGACCTCTGAATAGTTGTTTTGGATTAGCCATCAAAGTCTTCTCTCCAAGTGGCCAATAGGTAGGTACTTCCAGAAATGAGTCACTTGAAAATGATCATTGCCGCTGTTGCCGTATAAGATAATGGATAACCATTACACTCCATTTTCCTCAGCTCCTCACCCACACAACGCCTGCTCTTGAAATATGATGCATCCACTGTGCTTAGTGAGCACTTAATGTCCAAAAGCACCGTGTTTGTTGAGATTTACAACTGCGCCGGTTGGAGGGGGGCAGAAGAAAGAGTGCGTCGTCGGCGTATAATGTTGTTCACTCAATAATTATCTCATTTTATTTACGAAGACAGACAGCTTTAGACGAGGTTAGAGGCTTCCTCTCTATTATCTCCACCTGCCACCCTTCTGCTGCAACACCCCCCCCCTTCCACTAAATGACGTCCTTCATGTCGAGGACTTTCCAAAGTTTCCAGAGGAGGAAAAAGGGGGGGGGGGGGCGTCCTCTCTTCTGCT
>JBAMHT010000025.1:15076184-15090477 GCA_037177075.1 Craterocephalus fluviatilis | reverse complement strand
ATGATGGACGTGAAGCGCACATGACGCAGCAACGTGCAAGTGAATAATGAAAACAACAAGACCTCACGGCATGGGCCCGTGTTCTGTTAAACAGTGCAGGAGTCGCGGTTCAGCTGCTTGCTAAACATGGAGAACCGTAAGAAACGCCGGGTGGCACCGAAGAGGTTACAAATTAAAAATTGAAGTCTCTGGAGGTGGAAGCTGCTAAATGCTCAGATCTGACAGATCTGTTTCATGCTGGGTAAGTAACGTTAGCATGAGCTGGATAAGCTACGCTTTGAGACATGTCCAAAACGAAGTAGAAAACGTTTTCACAGTGTATGTTACGCGACAACATATTGACAACATATTGGCCCAGAGTCTGTCAGTAGTTTTGGTTGATTTTGTTTAAACACCCCGAAATGTGATATTTTTCAAATTATTTAGCTAAGATAACGGCTGCTAACGTCAGGGTCTCTAAGGTCTGTAGATTTTATTTTATTTTATTTTATTTTTTACATATCTTTATTAGAAAAGAATAGCTATTATACAGGACAGGTCAGGAAGTAATTCAACAATGTTACATTAGACAGTTCAGACTGAAGTGAGTAGTTCAAGGCACAACGAACAAAAAGCAGACAAAGTAAAGAGAGGAACAACAGTAACAGCAACCAAAAAAACAAAGGCAAATATGACATAAGCTGGGAATCATTTTTAAAACAGCAAGGACTTAACAATGTTTTGGTAAATCATAACATTTTTTCCATTTAAATTAGAGACATATTTTAGTGATTTGAAATAATCAACAAAGTAATTCAGAAAAAGAGGGAATAATGGTGTGATGTTTTTCTATTTGCATGTATGGATAAAGTATTTACCCAAAATGATCACAACATTTATGACATCAGAGATATCAGTGTCTAGATTATCCATGAAGTACAAAATGTCTTTAGATGTGAAGAAAGGTATATTAGAAATTTTTAGTGAGATCCAACTATGAATATCAGACCAGAAGACAATAACATGCTGACAACTGTAAAAGAGATGGACTGTTGTTTCAATTTCAGAGGAACAAAAGACACATGGATCAGACTCAAATTTAAATCTCCTGTGTAGAAAATCTCCCACAGGGTATATACCAGATATAATCTTGTAATGAGCTTCTTTCACTTTTGGTTGAACTGGATATTTCAAATAGAAGGTGAACGACTTCTTTTTCAGGACGTTTTTAAGGTCTGGTACATTATTATTAGCGTTGAAGTTACAAAATATCTTTTGCTTGTAGGCAAGAGTGATCAATTTATTATTACATCTTCTGTCTTGTAGTGATATGTCAACAATAGTCAGTGGGGTCAAGTGAGTGTTAATAGAAAAATATTGCATAGTATTCTGGATGAGATTAAGAAGAGGTTTGGGAACTGCTTTACAGATCTTGTTGTAGTCATTACAAGAAACCTTAATCTTATACTTCTTTAGAAAGTCATTATATAATAACATCATTCCATTTGTATCTAACAAGTCATGAATAAAATATATGCCCTTGTCATACCAGTCAAATTTAAATAAAGACTTCCTGTTGATAGTTACAACCCTGTTATTCCATAACACAGAATTGTGGGGAGAAAAATTATGAGTGAAAAGCAGTTTCCCAAAATCCAGAGCTTGTTTGTAGAAGCTGGACAATTTTAAAGGTATTTTGGAAATTTCAAAGTCACATTTAAGTAGGAATTCTAGCCCTCCAACCTTATTAAAAATTTTATTTGGAATATGATACCAGATGGATTGAGACTGGGCAATACACTCTTTGAGCCATTTTACTCTGAAAGCGGCAATAATGGATTCAAAATCTTATGCCTTTAAACCTGCGTTTTCGTAATCTTTTACTAATTGTGATTTGCGGATATAATGAGTTTTATTTTTCCAGATGAAATGAAATATTATGGAGTTGGACTGCTTTATCACTTTTGAGGAAGCAAATATGGAGTGGCACGGATAAATAAGTCTTGAAAGACCCTCTGCTTTGGACAGCATTATACGACCTAGTATCGATGGATCACGAGTTAACCAGTGGTTGAAGACTTTTTGTACTGCATTTAATCTGGGAAAAATATTGGCGTTCTCTCTATCGTTGGTGTTCTTTGAAACTATCAGACCAAGGTATTTTACTTCATTTTTTACTGGGATGTTTTCAATGATACTTTGATTACAGGTATGTACAGCTAGGAGCTCGCATTTTTTTAAATTTAATGATAGACCAGATGCTCGAGAGAAAGCGGCAATTTTGTTAACTGCTAATGCAACCATTTTTTTGTTTTTAAGAAATAAAGCTGTGTCATCAGCAAATTGGCTAATTTTAAATTCCCTACCTAAAATACTAATGCCTTTAAAATCTGTAGAAAATTTAATGGAGATGGCTAATAATTCAGCTGCAATAATAAACAGTAATGGACTGATTGGACATCCCTGGCGAATGCCACGATTTACAGTGAAACTATTTGACAGACCTCTATTGAGCATAATACTACTTGTTATGTCTCTATAAAGCATCCTTACTATGTTACAGAACTTAGTTCCAAAACCAAAGCTTTCTAGGGCTTTAAATAAAAAAGGATGCTCTAAGGAGTCAAATGCCTTAAAAAAGTCAAGAAATAGGATAAGACTGTCATAGGGAACGAAAGAATTATAATCCAAAATATCTAAAATTAAACGAGTATGATGATGGATATGTCGCCCTTTAATAAAAGCTGACTGGGTCTCGTCTATTATTTGGCCTATACCTACTTTTAGTCTATTCGCATAGATATGCGCCAGTATTTTATAATCACAGCAGAGGAGTGTGATTGGCCTCCAGTTATCGAGAAATAAGTTATCCTTGCCTGGTTTAGGTAATAGAGCAATTATTCCTCGTTTCATTGTTGGGGACAACATTTGATTGTTTATTAACTCATTAAATACTTCCAACAACATTTCTCTTATTTCAATCCAAAAAAATCTGTAGAACTCAACTGTTATCCCATCAGGACCTGGTGATTTGGCAGTGGCCATTAGGGAGACCACTGTATCAAGCTCCGCCAAGGTGATGTCTGATTCAGTGAGGTCCTTAAAATGTATATCTATTTTTGGGATTTTATCTTGAATAGAGCTGAGAAAGGAAATGGTATCTTGGTACGAGTACTATAAAGGGCACTATAAAGAGATTTGTAGAAATCAATAATGTAATTACTTAAAACCTTTTGATCTTCCACTAAGGTATTATCAATATGCAATTTGTGTATAGTTTTTTTGTTTGTCTATTTTTTTCCAAATTGAAAAAATATGTGGAATTTTTTTTCCCTTCCTCAATCCACCTGGCTCTTGAACGGATATAGGCACCTTTTGCTTTTTCTGTGTAAAGTTCATCTAGTTTGGATTGTAACTGGTTAAGTTCAAGAGAGCTTTCCTCATTTAACTGAGTTAAGATGCACAGTGAGTTTATTCTGGATATTATTTCAGCTTGATGATGTCTTCTCTTTTTAGCCATTAATTTTCCTTCTTCAATAGCAATTTTCCTAATGTTAAATTTTAGCCATTCCCATCTGTTAGTGGGGGATAAGTCATTCATAGTTTTGATATCAGTAATAAGTGCTTTTATCATGTTGCAAAAGTTTGTGTTTTTTTAAAAGGTTATTATTAAATTTCCAATGTGATGATCTTGGCTCCGGTAAACTCTTGTCAGGGGAGACTGAAAGTGTTATAGCACAATGGTCAGTAAGAGGGGAGTGAAAGATATTGCAGCTGGATATTAGGGAGAGCAAATTACTGGTTATAAGCCAATAGTCTAATCGTGACAATTGAGAACGCTCTTTGTTGCTCCAGGTATAGCAGTGTTTTTCAGGATTAAGTTTACGCCAGATATCAATAAGGTCAAGAGAGCTAGAAAAATCTTTAATGTATTGATTAAAATGATAAGAATCATGTTGAGATGGAAATCTGTCCTGTTTTTCATCTTGCACTGCATCAAAATCGCCTGCAACTATTACTTTGTCTGTTGAGTAAATTTTCTTCCAATCTTCAATCTTGTGTTTAAGGTTGGAAAAAAATATATGATTTTTTGTTCTGTTATTGAATCCATATACGTTTACTAAAATATATTTAGTGTCATCAACCTCAATATTAATCATTAACCAGTGACCTTTGTCATCACTTTTGTGATCAAAAACTTTACCATCAAAACGATTAGAAAAATACCCACTCCTGCTGAATGAGAAGTACCATGGGATAGAAAAATGTTACCACTACCCCACTGTGTTTTCCAAAAATTAAACTCTCCATTGTTACAGTGTGTCTCTTGAAGGAAGAAGCAATTAATATTTGGTTGTTCCTTGCAAAAAAGAAAAACTGCCTTGCGCTTTATGCCATTTCTTAACCCTCGAACATTTAAAGATAATAAAGAGAGAACCATGGAATGTAGCTTGAATTTGCTAGTTAACTTAAGCAGGGCTATAAAACATTTATCCTTCTGTCATAACCGTTTTCAGTTAGAGTTAACATTACATAAAATTTAACATGCAACTTAACCTTGGCAACTTAACATGTCATCTTTATATCAGATGTGTGTTGCTTCTTTGATTCACATGTTTAGCAGATCAAGGAGAAGATTGTTTCTTTAGTTTTATTCTATCCTGTAACTTGACGACCATCGATCACAGCATACCCATCCTTGAGGAAAGCCTTGAGACCCCTGCTCCTCGCCTCCTCCACTCTCGGCCAAAGACGCTGACGAGCCTCGCGGTCTTCCTTGCAGAAGTCCTCTCTGAATCGAATTTTCATCTCCTTGCAGATCTTGGCATCCTTGAATGATTTCCAGACTTGGTCCCGGATGGTTCTCATAGCAAACTGTATGATAATTTGCCTGGGTTTGTCCGTTTTCTTCCTCTGACCTAGTCGATGAAGTGTATCCACAGTACTGCGCAGTTGCTCCTCACTGGATGAGATCACTTTAGCCAGGATTTTGATAATTGCAGTTGGAATTCATACGCCTTAAGGTGCTAACTCTGGGTGTCAAATTTACATGTCAGGTTCTGAATTGCTTTGAAGAGCATCGCGTTTGACACTTCATTTTGCGCCTGTGCCGAATTCGTTTTTCCTTTTTTTTTTGCATGTGTCATTCACCGCACATAATGGATCACAGAATTAACGGCACGTGGCGTAATTACGGCCACTCATGAATCGAGGCCGACTCGTCGCTCTTGTTTGTTTCTGTCATACTTGGATAAAACATAAAGCTCGTTTCACCAGTTCCTACAGTGGCAATTCTGAGCCATTAACAAAAGAAAAAGGATGAAAAATCCGTTTAGATTCTATTCACCCTCGACGGAAATTAGATGGATAGCGTCTATCTGGACCCATCGGACCTTCTTCCGTGGCTCCAGAGTCCATCTTTCTGCTCTGGTTAGCTTCACAAAGTGCGTTTCTGTTTGCACAAAACTTAAAAGTCGCAATAAAAATCCGGTAATTGAAACACATTTTCAAAAATGAATCTTTCAGATATTTTGCAAAAATGTTTTCATGCTTTCATGAAGTTTTTCAGACGCATCATTATAGAATAATTTTGGAAAAGCGAAATGGAAAGTTTTCCCACATTTAAACTTCACTGGATGTGATACAGGGGTGGAAAAAAGTTTTCGGACACCCTTAGAAATGTATAATCACGAATATTTTCAGATTAAAGAATTTTAATGGATATTTTCAGGTTTTGCTGTGGCTGTAAAAAAACAAAAACCTGCATTTGAAGACCTAAGAGTGATTCTTAATGGGCTATTTTGAGCATGTATTTATTGTTTTATTGATTTTTTTTTTATTCTTTTGTGTGCAAACTTTTCTTTCTTTTTGTTTATATTTTACAGCACTCTGGGACAAAATTCTCGTTGTTGTTGTTTTTGTAGTAAAGATTGAAAAGAAAGAAAGATGTAGTAAAGAAAAACAGAACTGCCTTCATTAGACAAAACAAACCATTTTTGTCTCCGTCTTTTTCAACGTGGTGTCTTGTGGTTTCAGGAGAGTTATGGCTTTTATTTTGTGAAAAGCCATAATGGAAAGGCATCTATTGGTTTGTTGGTTCTTTACTTTCACTATGAAACACAGCCCTGAGCTCTACTGTTGTTTTCCCTCCATCATTCAGGATGTTTCCTCCTGGAAGTCGATGGTTCCCCGCCATCTTTCCAGTGTTTGATAACATGTTTAACAGTCCTGATCCGGTTTTTATACAGTGCATTTTAGCCTCGTAATCAGGCTGTAACGGCGGTAACCAGGATTAAATTTGCACTAAAAGTGAAACAAAACCAGTAAAAACATGATGGAAGTTTTCATGGAAGAATCTGCAGCAGAGGCTAAACGTTCCCGGCATCTTGCAGACATCACGGAGCATCAGGAAGCGCTGCTTTATGAATCATACATCTCCGCCTTCACACCTTAATCTCCTTCTAAGCTGCGAGCGGCACCCCGGGTCTGAGTTTGTGGCCCAGAGATGATGCAGACTTAAGGAAAAGGGGCTGTTGCTTATGTAGCTGATTGTGCACCTGTGGATAAGGGTTCCCGGCGTAAGCCTCTTCGCCCGCAGACAGAATACAGATCCTCCGTTCTGCTTTGATTCTTCTCCAGGATCACAGTTTCCGTTGGAGGGACGGGCAGATCGATACCAGTATTGATAATATCGATTCCATGACCAGTATCGATTATCGATCGACTCCAGTCGGATGGGATCAACACTTTTTTTGCAGAGCACTTTGGTTGTAAAAAGAAGCCAAAGAATGGGAATGAATCCCAACCAATAGCAGAAATAGATTCTGTTTAGCCAATTTGCAGTTTTGTTATAAAAGGAAAAAACTGAGCTGTTATTATTTAGTTTCACTGTGAATATTTCTATTATATATATATATAGATCAATCTACATATGAAAAGCAACCTCGCACATTAATTCTGGATCTTCAGTGTCAGATGATTTAACAGTTTTCGTTATTTATAACCAATTTATTTTTAACTGTTTCTGTTTAATTTAGATTTAATTGTCGATCACTTAAAAGCATTTCTTTCAAGTAATTATGTTGTGACTTATTCATATTGCTCTTTCAATAATAATCTTACTGTATAGTGTTAAATTGTCAGATTTTCCTTAAGGGCAAAAAGTATCGGTATCAGTATCGAAGAAAAAGCACCATAAATTAATAGTATCGTATCGATACCAAAATTTGCAGTATCGCCCATCCCTACTGCAAACCTAGAAAAAAAAAAGTGAATTGCTGGATAATACAAGTGCAGTGTGTCATTCAAAGCTGCGGTATGAAATTTGAAGAGTGTTTTAATTCTTATGACCTTTTTTTTTTATTTTTTAAGTGATCACGCACGAACCCAACTCGCCAAGACGGCCGTGGTTCCCGGTGCAGGACCCTGAACGCCTCAAAGCAGCAGCAGCAACTCAAGTGTTGCATATGCTTCATAACAAAGCCCGTCTCCCGCTCTTATTAGCATACAATCTGAATGCTGAGAGCAGCGACAATGGCGGGGTCAGCGCTGCCGGATGGGGTCAATTCCCAGCAACACGCCGGCTATGTGTCTTTGCATACTGTAGGAAATCTATTGCGCCTGGAAGTTAAGTGGCGGTGAATGCCAGGCGCAGACCTTCCAGTCCGCCTTCTTCAAAACACAAAGCGTGGCCTCGCCCATGCTTCTCTGCTCCATTTTACCTTCTCTGAAGAGGCAATCCAAGAGTTTAACCCCCCAGAATATTATCTCTGTCTGCTCTGCTGTGAGCAAACGGCCGGCGCTCATCACTCGAGGAGGAGAGAAAAAACACAATTTAGTCCCGTCTGCTTGGTCCAGCCTGCGATAATCCAAATCCACTTTTACAGCGCTGATAAGACGAGCTATTAAATGTAATTATAAAGCGGGGTGGTACAAATTGTGGATGCTATCTTCAGACCGTCTTAATGTCTCCAAACAGCCGCGGCGATTTAAATCATTTTAGCATTTCCTCGCAATTAGCGTCCACATAATAATACTGAAGCTAATTTCTGCAGCACGTTTGACATTATAAATGTAATTGGCTCCCGTTCACGTCCCCACTGTGACACATCTATCAAGCCTCCTGGGCGACATTTGTGTGTGTGTGTGGGCCTTGCATCTCATAAACACTCACCACCTTTTATTGTTATTTTTTTATTTTTCCCCCCTTCGCCTAAAATCTATCGCCAGCCATTGATTGCCCTCCCTCTTTCAATTTACCGCGCTCAATAAAAATAAGAATTTACGTGCTTTCTAATTACACTTCTTGGGTGACCTATATAACGACTGCTGGCCAATGAACGCTCATTAATTGGCCTGTCACAGTTCAGTTGGAGGCTGTTGAGCCACCGTCCGGCTCATATATATAAATATATATATATAAAGGGCTCCAATAACAGTTAAAAGCTATTAAAGTGGGATGCTGCTGCCTCTGATTGGAGGTGTGGACTGGAGGGCTGTCGGACTGCTCTCCAGGGGAAACTATTCCCATCTGCTGCCAGCACATGTTGCTGCAGCACCCAGCATGCACAGAGTGCGTAAACTGTTGCTGAATGACTCCTTGCAGCATCTTTTCTGGCCTGCAGATCCCATCATGTGACACCTTCAGGTGCCAGAGTCTGCCAGGAAATGTTATGCAAGCTTTAAATAATTCTTATTTCAGAGAACATTGTTTTATTTTGTGTTATTTTTTAAATAAATTAGGTATTGGGGTACAAATAAACAGGTTGCAACAAAAAAAATGAGTATTTTGTTTAAGTTTTGCAAGACTTGCACGTTTGGATGTCCTTGTCTTCAATAGAAAACATATATTGAATAAAAAACTGATTTAAAAAATCTGGTCAAACCTTCATTAAAAACATTAAAATACAAAAATAATTGCCTTTTTATTTTACATTTAAAGGGATAGTGTGTAACCTTTGACCCAACTAAGCACAACCTCCAGCTCAGAAACATGAAACCTATGTGGAAGTGCAAAAAACTGCTGTTCCCCCCTCCTCCACTAGGGGCTGGCTGAGCCAATCCCCATAGACTCTCATGTTAAAAAGAGCAACTTTACAGCAGAATTAAATATTTTTGGGTTTTCCAGGAGTCACAAGGCTCATGGCTAAGATGTCGAAGGAAGGTACTGTCCAGTGAGCTTCGTTTCAGCTCATCAGAAACCTGCGGCTCACCTGGTTTTAAGATTCGTTCATTTATTTTAGTCTGTGGACCTAAAGTTTGCTGTAACTTTGGCGTTTGAAGGGTTAACTGTGTTTGCATAGCATAACCTTTAAACGATGGGCTGCAGATTAATAAATCACATTTTTAAAGGAAAACATGGAAATAGCTGAATAAACTGAATGTTTTCACTTGTACATGCTTTTGATAGCCGTGGACGGTTCAAGGACGCCGCAAATTACCGGCTTCTCACGAGTAAATAATTTTTTTCTGCACAAGAATACACCTTTCACAGATTCGATATCTTTCAGAGACGCATTTTTCTTTGCAGATGAATGGCGGAATAATGCGGGGAAATCTGAATACAAGGCAAGGTAAGCCTTCCAGCTCGCTGAAAAGCAGCCGCTCTTGATGGATTATTTGGTCATTTCGGGCCACTTTGTTGATAGAGGCTAGCCTTGCAGGGATAACAAAGCTACTTCCCCCCCCCCCCCGTATGAAAGTTATGTTTAACAGCAATCTGTGAGCAAGTTTTCAAATGAAATGAATAAGAGAAAGGAAGGTTATTTCTCTTGGAGAGACACTCCTTGCTCAGCAAAGCTCACTTCTGAAAGCCCATCTTTTATCTGGAATTTGAATGGAGCTCAAATGGGTGGACGTCAGTCGGTTTTAAGCAAAAGGACATGAATAAGTTGAGAGAAAACATGACTGAATGAAGAAACAATTACTAATGATGGACATTAAAATTCTACCTTCCCAGAAAAACACAGAACAAACTCATTATTTTTAATGTGTATATGCTCCGTCTCATTTCAATATTATCTTTTAATGGACTGGTATTTAGAAAAAGGCGACTCCGTACATACATAATACCATTACTGACCAAATTAACCTCGAGTACATCTTAATTATGTTTAGTTCCATTTGGGTGGTCATGCAATTCACACAGCTCGGGATATTACAAATGGACGGGGGGCAAAATTTCCTGACTATTATAAGCCTCCGTCATCGGTCTCCCACGGAGAGCAGCGCTTCCATGTGAGTTTTACGGATAAAACTGCCGTGGGATGGTGAAAAAATAAACTCTGAAAATGTAAGACCTTGTCTTTTATCTTCACAGCCAAACCTCAAAAAGTTCCTTCTTGAACAACTTCAGTGGTAAATGTAGCTTAATGCAAGTCGGACTTTATTCTCACTTCAAATTTAATATAATTCATCTTATCTTTGATATGTTAGTGTAATTATTACAGCGTGACATTATTGTAATTAATTGTTTTAAACTTAAACATGATTTAAACTTAATAAGGATGATTTTATATTTACTATATTGGTATTACTATCATTACTAGAGAAAGTTACTTATGTTGTACAATTTACAATAAAATTACATTACTAGGAGTAGTAATTCATCAATGGCAGAAAGTAAAAGTTTTAACTTAAAATCAAGATGAAGAGAAAAGATCTGACACAAGGTTAAAAGAAACGAAGCAGACTCTGACTGTTCGGAAACATACCTCATACGGATAAGAAGGAAATAATATCGTTAATTTTAATGTTTTTTTAAAAGCTGAACCAAAAGAAATTAAAAAATCTTCACATCACATCGGAATATGATGTCGGAGCGTCTCCTCTTCGTCCAAACATTGTGGTTCTGACTTCCTGAAGTTCTGCTCCCGACAGATGTTTCCCGCTGCCGGAGACTTCCTGGTCATCTGTGACGTATTTGTCGTTAAAGGGACATACCGTGTAACCTTTGACCCAAACATCAGCCTGATGGGAGTAAAACTGGAGGATTTCTGGAGACGATATCCAGCGTTTGGTTTGTGAAGAGGGCAGTCCCCTCAGAGTGCCGACACACATCAGACATTGTAACTTTGTAGGAGCGGATCCGTCTCCCATGGGGTCATGTGACCTGCAGCGCTTTGCTTTAAAGCTCCTCTCTGTAAACACAGAGGCTCTGCTTTGTGCTGCTTTTCGCTCTTCTTACAGTTGAATAAACCAGTTGAATAAAGACACTGAATAAACCCGGTAGTTGGCATTTAATAAAGTTAACTAATGGTTTAAGCTAAGGTTGAAACAAACCACCTTTTTCCGAACCAATATGCTACCAATACTTGAATCTGAGTACTTGCCGATACGGAGTACTGATCCCAATACTTCTATCAAACTTTTTTTTTTTAAATGCAGGTTTTATTTTTTGATCTGCTTTTTAGGACAAATGATGGTGAAATAAAATATAAATAAAAATGACAAATTCACAAAAAATTCAAGTAAAAATAAACATTGCGCCTAATAAATTTGGATCGGTTCCTGGTATCGATCGACTTTAACAAGTATGAGTACTTTAGACTAGGGATGGTGAAAAAAAATCGTTTTTAATCGGGATCGAAGTTCTTGTTTGTCAAGATTCAGAATTATTAAAAAATAAAATTTTTAATAGGCTAAAAAATTATTAGTTTGACTTTCAAAGCTGCTGCTAAGGGACAAAGACATGTTAAACTTTGCCAGGTTAGCTAAGTTTTATCGTTTTTTGATGAAAATGATCCGTTTTCTATCAACTAATGAATCCTCTGAGCTGTTTCTGGTTTATAGAGGAACGGAGTTAATCAGCATGTTTTGTTACTAAAAGAGGATTGAATGTGAATTAAGATCGAGAATCGATACAGAATCGAATCGTTGCCCCAAGAATCGGAATCCAACTGAATCGTGAGTTGCTCCAAGATTCTAACCCCTAATAACTACACCTGCACATGGACAAAAATCTTTTATAGAAATCTGCAGCTAAATGTATTTTTATTGGACGACTTTTTAGGAAATCACTTTAAAATTGATGATACGTTTCCCGAAAGATTTCTGTCCTAAAGTCACATGTCAATCATTTGGCAACGCCAGACAGATTTCTGATGTGGCCGGGCCCTCCTGGTCAGCCTCTAGCTCCGCCCCTGATTTTGAACTCTTGTATTTAAATGAAACTTCTATAAAACAGCAGCTACACACTTGGCCAGGTAGACGGCACACACAGCTCCGGAGTGCAGATGTGGGAGCAAGGTGGGTAAAACCAAGTGAGGGTTGATCAGGTCGAGAGCCACCTGCACACATTAAACACATGCAGACAAATAAGCTGATGTCATGATTTCAAACTCCTGCAGGATTCCTGCTCATTAAAAATGCGCTGACCGCGTGGAACCCCCGCCCGGCGAGGAGCGAGGAGGCTGCGCTGAGGTCGGCGATGTGAAACTGCACGTTGTCGGGCCACTCCCGCCCTCGCTGCACGCTCCAGGACGTCCTCCAGCGCTCGTAGTTCAGCACGGCCCTCCTGTGGTGGTCGTCTCTGACCTCCAGGCTCAGCACGCTGCCCCCGGAGCCCACTGCATGGGTAAGAAACACTCCCGTTAAACATCCCTGCTTTCTGAATGCAGCTTTAAAATCAGAGGGTTTTAATGAGGTCTAACGGAGGGAAGCCTCCTCCAGGGCAGACGCTCTACATTAATATTCAATGCTCATGTTAAACCTCCAACTTTACTTCATTATCCCTTCAGTTTGTATTAAACTGACGGGTTCATGATTATTCTCTTCAGCTCATCTTTGAACATGACTCTGGAGCAGCTGTGTGGAAGTAAAGCCAGGCGGCTGACCTGCTCTGGACAGGAACAGGGACATGGCTCCTGACCCAGAACCTGACTCCAGCACATGGTCTCCCTCTGTAACGTCCATCATCAGCAGCATGGTGGCGGCGTCCTGAGGAAAGACGCTTGCAGATACTGAAACAGAAACTTAACACCTTCATACACACACACACAAACACACACTTTGAGTGTACCTTGGGGTAGGCGATTGCAGGGCCTCTCTTCATGTGCAGCACATAATCTTCCAGGCTGGCTCGGCGAATGAAGATGGGAACCCCTCGGCCGGTCCTCAGGAAGCTGCCTGCAGGTTTCCCAGCGATGTCATCATGCTCTATGATCCCCCAGCTGCTTTGCAGACGCTCCCCTGTCTGAAGCCGGAACATCTTCCTAAAATCCACACGCCTCTTCTTTCGATATTCAGCCATGAGCAGCTCCCCAAAGGTGAGCAAGCTCTCCCCAGGAAGGAGAAGCGGCTTGTGCCGTTCCTCATGGTTGAACAAAGAAGTGTCTCTCTCCTTAACTGCATCCACTGCCTGATCTGTGTCCAGATCTGACTCTTGTATGACGGCCTCAGGTGTGCTTTCCTGGTTTGCATTCCTCTCCTGTTCCTGCAGGCTCTGCTCCCTCAGCTGCATCACCTCGGGGCTCAGACTGTCCTGAGGCAGCATGCTGCTGATCCTCTCCAGCGGGGACAGGTGTCGCCTCTTTCTGGACAGCAGAGCCTGCTTGGACGTCAGCTTGGTGCTCAGGGGTGTGGACTCGGAGCTGTCGCCCTTATCCTCGTTACATCTCACAGAAGCAGTGGAAAAACGTCTTGTGTCCCTTCTACTTTGAGTGACTTTTACAAAAATGTCTCTTTGTCTGTTGTGTTTTTGACTGGATGTACAAACTGCCACCAATCTGTGCATTAATATACATCTGAAAGGCACTGCCATGGCAAAACGTTTCAACAAACCATCACATAAACGAACTAAACTGAGTTGCAGAAACACATTCAGATATTAACACGTTATTTTGCAAAGATTCAAACAAATTCAAGCAGACATCTAACGACGTCATTGAAAACTTAATGTATCGGCTTTATGCTTATTCAAAACTCACATTAACCTTTATTTTCCGGCTGTTTACAGAACCGAGGAGGTCACTGTGCTGAAGGGAAACACCAGTGAAGCACATGTAAAGGACGTCATAAAGAAGCGCCTCGTGTAGTAATTTAAATTGACCAGTAGAGGGAGACATTAACCTATGCGACTCATTCATGGACAGTCGGAATTCCGTGCTTTCTCTTTTATTTATTTCAAAACACAGTGTGAATAAATTTTGTCAGCATAAAAAAATAAAGCTTGTGACCATCTATAAATTCACAAAAAAGTAGGACCTAAGCTTAAATGTATCTACAAGCGAAAAACACCCAGCATCCAAAGAAAACCTTTGAAACGTTCTTCAAGAAGCCAAGGGGGGGGGGGGGGGGTGAGGAAAAAAAGTTCTCT
>JBAMHT010000025.1:15038093-15048538 GCA_037177075.1 Craterocephalus fluviatilis | reverse complement strand
GTAGATACTGAACAATAGAGGGGGCCAACATGGAGCCTTGAGGAACTCCACGTAGATACTGAACAATAGAGGGGGCCAACATGGAGCCTTGAGGAACTCCACGTAGATACTGAACAATAGAGGGGGCCTTGGGGAATTTCCTCATTCTTGTTTGAGTGTAATTACCTACTGATTTGAAGTGGTTCCTGTGTAGGACAGGAATTAGTTAAAGACTGGACTGAAGATCCCCATTTAAATCTGCAGCAGCTGTATTATGTCCCCACGTCAATACGAAGTCTAATTTGAGGAATTATTTTCAACACCTTGTTGAGTCACTTACACCAAAATAAAGGCGGTTCTGGAGGGAAAAGCGGGTCCTGATGGAGGGTGATTGGTGTAGCTTTCTCTGCTAAACCAGAACAAATAAAAAGGCTTCAGGGTTAAAAATGGGCTGTCGCCACCAGTTGTCTGTGTAATGCAAACATTATGAGCTAAAATCTGATTAATTTCCACTGTCACTCCCTTTAATGTGCATCTGACTCGAGGGTAGCCTTTACTGCTGTGAGTGGGTGAGTCGTGCTTGCTGTGCGACTGTAAGGGAGGGATGAAATACATCTCTAATAACTCATGGTTAGTAAACTACATGTCCCAATCATTACATTCTGAATCTGATAGATGTCTATAAAAAAGTTTGAAAAAGAGCAACAAACAAAAAACAAAACAAACAAAAAAACCTGGAGGAGAATTTGGCAACGGGTCAGTAACATGACTAGGTGTAAAAGGAGCATTTCAGGATAATATAATAGATTTAGAGAAGCTGGAGGAATCTCTGTATGCATGGGACATGGCTGACGGTGAGATTTCACTCTATGTTTACATGTCTCAACTTTTAAAAAAACCTTTTTATACATTTTAGTTAACTTCTGACAAGGTGCTACACAAGAATCTTCTTTTACTTACATTTTGCTTCAGCCAGACATTCTTACTTTTTTTTTTTCTTAAAAAAAGCCTGAGTTATAGTTCTTTTGGCCTCCTGGAGGTCCCTCATAGCTTTGGTTTGGACACTGCTGACACTAACGAGGTGATTCCCGTAGAGCTGTACCTGAAAACTTCAGCATGATATGCAGTGCATCCTCCAAAAAAAATAAAAAAAATCGAAGGAAACTAGACAAGTGGAGAACAAGGAGAAGTCAACACAAAAAAAGTATTTGCAGTGAATTTGAAGACGACGTGATGAAGAAATAGGAGGTAAACTTCATCAAAAGCTGCTTTTACATTTATATTTGCACCTATTTCCTTACTATATAAGCATCTTCACACGTTCATACAGCGCTTTACGTAATAAAGAGGTTTTTACAGAAAAAAATCGTTTTTCATTAAGTTTCCTACAGGAGGCAGAAAAATTCTTTCCAGACTCATTAGGATGGGATGAACCCTTTCATTGTCTACTTCTGTTTATGTTCCACACATTTCATTAGACTCCTGTTTTTCTTGCATTGTATGAGGAGATGTGGAGAGGCAATAGTGTATATTCATTTTTATGTATTAAATTAATTCTATTGATTAAGTGTCTGATGTAAATATCTAGACGAAGATTTCAGACCAATTTTATTTCTTTTCACCTCGTCTTGGCCTGACTACCTTGAATGGAGGATATATTTATTTTAACTGGGATAGGCTCCAGCGCACCTGTGACCCTGAAATGGATTAAGTTGTACAGAAAATATAACTTACTGTGATCTTTTGACTCTTTGAGTTTCCATAACATCTCAATTTTTCTTTATGTCCTTTATTTAAATTAATTTGAGCAATTTGTTTCAATTTTTTTCATATATTTTAATTGTAAAATTATTTTCCTGAAAACCAAGAATTTAAAATATTTCACATTTTTATACATCTTTAAAATCCAACTTGTTTTTACAATTTTTGACCCTGAAATGTACAGGTAAAATGAAGTCTCAATAACACATAAATCTTGAACAACTATTATGCAGCAAATTAATTTATGTTTTTAAAAGAAGCATAAGAAGCCGAAGTTGAAACCTAGACTGTTTTACTTTTTAAACGTTTTTTGATGATTTTTTAAATTAAACTGATTCACCCCTTGACCCTGGCATAACACCAGAGATTTTGTTAATTTTTATTTCTCCTTTTAAATTTATAAAATCATGCTAATCATTACATATTTGAACAAAATATATTAATCTTTTTTCAAAAAATTGTTTTTCTATATATTTACCAGAAATGATTAACAATCATCTGAAATATAAATACATTTAAGTAGCCTACATTTTTACGAATTAATTTACAATTCTAAAATATATTTTTTTTATTTTATTATTGAATTTATTAAATGTAATATAAAATATAATCATATAAAAATTCAAATAATTAAATTAATCAATTAAAGTTTAGACAATTATTTTTTTTAAAATAAGTTTTATTTATTTATTTATTTAGATTAACTTAACTGGCTACAAATAACGTTAGACCTTAGTTTGGGACAATTTTGTAGTCTTTTTTTATAGACCCTCTCCTGTAAATACTCCATCTCTATGGGGAAGAGGGAAGCACGTGGCCTGCGCCTCCGCGCGCTCGCAGGAGCCAGGATGTAACAGCCGGGATGGTTTTTGCAGAAACCTGAGACGACGGAAGACATTTAAAACACGAGCGTGCATCCAAATCTTTGCTGCGGGGTTTCCATAAATGAGATACACCTGCCCCGGCGGCTCTGACGTCACCCCCTCCCGCGCCCGTTGTGTGGCTCGTGACAGGTGTAACGTCAGGTGCGCCGGCTGAATGCAATAACTCATCAGCGCGGTTTCTCCGGCGGGGTTAAAGTCAAGCTTGCGATCGGGTTTTGGATTTTATCCGCGGATGTTGTTAGGTTTGGTAACGCGGTAACGCAGGAACGCGTTACTCTCCTCCTCAGCCTCTTTGTCTGGATCCATGAGGGTCTTCCCTTCCAGCATCAGCGCCGCGGACACCATCCGTCTTCCTATCACAATAGACCCCCCCCTTCCTCCTCCTCCTCCCCCCCTCTCACCCCAGCACGCACGCGCGCGCCAGCTCCTCGCGCTCGCAGCCCTCTCGGTGAAATGTTGCTCAAAGTGCGATCCGCCGACTCTTCCTCAATAATTTCCAGCTTCGCACCATCGGCGAGGAGCGCAGCGACGCGTCTGCGATGCGCGCAGCCGTGCACGAGCCGGAGCTGAAGTAAGGGGACCCGGGGGTGGGGGGGGGGGTAACATTTTTTATTTTTTATTTTTAAGAAAAGGGTGAGGAAAGAAGAAGAAAAGGAAGGAGAGTAAAAGCAGCGGAGATGTTCTGAGGATGACAAAGAAAACGGGGAGCCCCCTGGCTTCGGTTTGCACCCGCTAACTCGCTCGCGCTCGGACAGCCGAAGATTGTGACACCGTTTTGCTCGTGCAGGGGAACCATGCCTGTCCGGAGGGGTCATGTGGCGCCGCAAAATACGTTTTTAGGAGTGATAATCCGGAAATTCGAGGGACAAAGTGAGTACCTTCCTGTGATGAGGGAGCGCCTGTCTTTGTGTCTGTCCTGCTGCACGCTCACAAAAAAGCATCACAAAATCATACAAAACGCCTTTTTACTGGGGAAATAATCTTCTAGACTAATTTATCTAGCGTTTAGAGTCCAGACAAGCTGTTTATTTAATCTGAGTTTATTCTTGTGTTGAGTGGATTTCTGCTCATTATGAGGGGAAATGGTTCAAATTTCCTTTTTAACTCCATCTCTTAGAATATTTAGCTACTTTAAGATAATTTCCTTTCCTTTTCAACTTAAAAAAATTGATTTACACATAATAAAAACTCCAACTCTTCTTCTTTAAAGTTCTATTATTGAAGTAAATGATGCAGCTGTGAGGGCTGGGACAATATGTCTTCCTCCCAATTCGATTCCTTCATGATTTTTTTGGTGCCGATTCGATTTAAATTGGGACTCTCGTGATTCTTCAATATTAAAGATTTTGTGGAGAAAATCAAAAAAATTTACAAGAAAATTAACGTTCTGCTGCTAATAATGCTATAATATAATAAATATAAAATATATTTATCTTAATGCTATAAACAAGACAAGTAAAAAATGCAAAAAAAAAACAGTGAAATAAAAGATCCTGATGTAATTTTTGTTAAAATGATTTTAAGATTGTGAAATAAAAATTCCAATATTTTTTTTTTATTTAAAAAAATTAATTAAAAATTTTAAAATATGAAATCCTGATATTCAATATTTTTTAACAAAAAATAGATTTTAAAATTGTAAAATAAAAAAATTCCAATATTTGTTTAACAAAAACATATAAATTGTGAAATCTCTATTCAATGTCTTTTTTTAACCAAAAAAATCAATTTCAAAATAGTTCAACAAAAAATCTCGGTATTTCAAAATTGTGTAATAAAAAATCTCGATATTCAATGTCTTTTTAACCAAAAAAATCAATTTTGAAATAGTTAAACAAAAAATCTTGATATTGTAAAATAAAAAATCCCGATATCGAACTTTTCCCACCCCTAGCAGATATATTAAAGCCATAATAAACCATATGAGTGAAACATTTTCTGCAGGTTTTACGTTCCAGCATGCCCAATTTCTTCTTCTGCTTCTTCCTCAGATAAGAAATTCGTCATAGCCAATGCCCGCGTGCAGAACTGTGCGATCATCTACTGCAACGACGGCTTCTGCGAGATGACGGGATTCTCCAGGCCGGACGTCATGCAGAAGCCGTGCACCTGCGACTTCCTGCACGGCCAGCTGACCAGCCGCCACGCCGTGGCCCAGGTGGCCCAGGCGCTGCTGGGGTCCGAGGAGCGCAAGGTGGAGATCACCTACCACCGCAAGGATGGTGAGTGCTGCTGTTTCACTCTTTTATCCGTGGTTTTATGCTAGATGGAGGCTCACAGTGAGCCCTGCAGGGGGAAAAAGTCCAGTTTTGCTGCTGTGGATGGAGCGTTTTCATTCTGCCGAGCTGGGGAGGCACCTTGGAACGGATGCAGCTCATTTCCCTGAAGACTGAACATTATGAGTTGTGTTTCTGTCTGATCTCACCGTCTCTGTCGCTGTACGATGCACAGATGTAGAGCGTTCTCACCGTTGGATAACCTGACATGCAAATGCTGGGTAGGGTTGGAGAAAGATGACTAAGCTTTTTACTTTTGGAAGAAGTTTTACTCTGAAGGGATGTTTGTTAGAGGAAGCCTATGGAGCTTGGCTGTCGGAGCCTGAAGGTTCATATTTGGAAGAAATAAAAACCTCTTTCTGTTCTATGACTGTTTATACGACATTTTCATGCAAAACCCCGGAGTTTCCCCTTTGCATATTTTGTAAGACGTTGCATTTACACAGCTGTAGAGTGAAATGTGCATGCCAGGCCTGCTGGGGGCGCTGCAGCCTTGCAGTGACGCAGAACTAGTCAGGCCTGAGACAAAACAGTAGAGGTCTGGTGGTTCTAGTGCAGCCTTTCCAGGAATCTTTGTACAAATAAACTTTACCCTGCGTTCATCGAATGAATCTGCGATTTTTACCAACATTGTCAAATAACATCTGTGGAGTTAACGCATCGTTTAATTAACGTATCAACTCAGGTTATCAGGCATTTGCCATGGCATATTAATCCGAATGAACCAAGAACCACTTTATCTTGCTTATTTATTTCTTACTTTATTTTTTACTTTCATATTTATTATTTATTTATTGCATGAAGCTGCATGATGTGACGTATCGCACTGCGAACTTCTCGCCCATCGTGGGGTTACGGGGTCGTGTCTCAGAAAGTCTGGGAGCCACTGATCCAGCATCTGTAAACTTTGTCTTTGCTGACAACCTAAATATTGCAGTAAAAAGCAGGTTTCATGGTGCGTTTTTATTCGTGCTTGGAATTAAGATTTTCTTTTATTTTTCTTTTTTTTTGAGGTCCTATTTGGAAATATGACAAGAAGTCTGAAATCTGACAGGGAAAGTCTGGTAGACTCATGAGCTGTTTCTGGTTTCTACGATTGATAATTGACCTTTTTTTTAATAACTGACAGTCATGTTTTCATATATAAATAAAAGTTTGGCCGATGTGGTATTGAACGTCTGTGCATGATATACTGTACTGCATCAAATCTGACTATTTCTCATTAAGATACTCAGGCCGATCGGTGGGCCGCCTAACTCTGTCTCAATTCAGAGTCTGAACACTTCAAAGCTTTGTTGGCTGCAAACGCCACAGCAGCGCGTAAATAAGCGACTCAAACTGTGCAGAGACAGTTTTAAAGATGGCTGGCGAACCCCGGGTCCGACTTCGAGCCATATCGAACTAAACCATTATTTTCCAAGACAAAATCACTTAAATAAAGATTCAGCAGTACGAAGAGCAGACGAAGGTCGTCTGAAAACATCGTCATGTTGTTTGCATGGACAGGATTCTGAACAGATGACATTCAAAGGTAGTTTTTTCTCCTTCAGCCCTTCCAACAAGTCATACTGGTCCAGTCTTTTCTGCTGTGATGCTAACTGGGGCCCGGAGAGTCTTTCCACCAATCAGAGAGCTTCCATTGTCCAATTAGGAGCAGTGAAAGATCAATAAGTGAGCAGAAAGCAGAAACCGCCTGGTCCTCTGTGGCTGGAATGAAGCAGGAAGCTGTTTTAGTGAGGAAAGGAGGGAGAAAGGAGCAGGAACATCTGAATATGTAAACATGTTTCAGTGCCAATAGGTTTAAAGATTAAATGCCTTTTTTTAGGTGTACCTCAGGGATCTGTTCTCGGCCCACTCCGTTGTTTTAAACAAGAATATATTCCTGATGTTGTGACGCATCCATTAGTCATTAGTCAGCAACATGAATCAATTTGTATGTTATGATAAATTTATTTTTAGCTTCGTATTATGAAAACAGAGGCTGTCCTGTTAACATCATTTCGGCGTGGTGACTAAGATTAAAAAGCTTCAATATCTGGTTTAGGTGAGAATTATTTTTTTTTAAATTCCAAGAGTTTTAATGGTTAACTGTCCTAAATTTCCGCTTTTATTCCCCTTATTCACATAAATATGTTACTGAATAAAAAATCTATTAGCCTTTTTATGGAAATGAACTCATATTTAGCCTGAAAAATCAATCTGTCCATCTTTAGCACACCAGAGAGGCCGGATTTCTGACTATAGTAAGTGTAACAGACCTAATTTACCTCATCTACCCTCTACCTTAAGACCTCGGTGGAAATGCAGCCGAGCCACAGCAGAGCCAAGGAATCCTGTCATCTTTGGATCAATAGATGCATGTTGGGAGCTCTGCATCAGCAGTCATGTATCTGTGTGTGAATCCCTGCAATTCCTGGAGAGGTTCAGATAAAGCCAGAGGGAGGGAGGTGGCACAGATTATGTCAGAACTCGTACAAATGATCGCGTCCTCTGAGACGGTTGTGTTGGGGTCAAAGGTGGAGGGAGTCGGATAAAGATGCAGGAGTGCTGGAGGGAAAGGAAGCAGCCAAAATAGAAATTCCTGTGATTTCAGCTGCTGGGACGAATCTGATCTGTTTGCTCTAAATATCCGTCAGACAGCTACAAGCTGAGCATTTATAAAAGCTGAGCATTTGAGGCAAAGCTGAGCATTGAATAAAAATGTGCATGTCACCGGCAGTTTGCTGCAGGTTTGTAACATTTTCCAGATGTTTTTTGGGATTGTAACCGTGTTCTCCCGCGTGTAGCAACACCGATACATGGAGAAACCTTGTGGGATCTTCTGTTGAACCAATTAAGCAAATGAGGATGTAATTCTGGGCTTTAAGACTTCCTACCTTCTCCTGTACTTTCTGCCCAGTTTTTAACCTGCTGTCGCCTCCAACCCTCCCAGGGATGGAATTTACTAGTAATGATCTCATTTAAAACCGCATGGCAATACATATTTAATCACAATCAATAAGTATTAAAAATGCATAGAGTGCATCACTAATATGTTTAGAGAGTGTTTTATGTGTTATGCAGTTGGTATTCATGATTTTTTTTAAATTGGTTTCAGGATTTATTTGTAACTTCACACATTATTTTTCATAGATTTTCTTCAATTAAAGTTTTTAATTTATATTCTATGTAGAGAACATGCAAATTTAATAGATTTTTTTAAGTTACATTTTTATATAAATTTGATACATTTTAACCTAATGTACCAAATATTTAGTTATAAAATTAAAAAATTTAAGCTTGAATTATTTCATTTACAACATTTATTTAACAATATTTATATAAAAAAATGTAAACAGAACACTTAATTTTATGAGTATTTATTTTATATATTGTTTGAACTTTTAATATATAAAAATTTTATTTTAGAGTTATTTAAAATATTCTATTTGTTTTTTTACATTATTTATTTTGTATATTTATTTATTTTTCCAGCTTTCAGATTGCTAGTTTAATGGAACCATGCTAAACATTTAATCCCAGGTACCTGGAAAATTAAAATCCATTATATCCCACTGTGATCAGAGAAACATTTCCAGATAGAGGCATTATTTTAAATGCACATTTCCACATGTGTGTAGTAATCCACCTGCACTGACTCACCCCATCATACCAGGTATTACTAAATTCCTCCACATTAGACCTCCTGGCGGGCCCATCCTGGCCCCCAGGCTGTATGTTTGCCACCCCGACCCAAGTCCAGTCTGAATCAATTTGCTGTGCAAACTGCATTAATGAGGACACAAATACCTTCATGTCGCATTGATCTTCAAAACTGTTGCATTAGACGGAGGAAATCAATCTCAGCCAAACAGCCTCCCTCCACCGGCCAAACCCCAGGGGCCGGACAAACGGAGCCAGATAACTTGTGACTGTGGGAGCCAGCTGCAGGGGAAGATGCCTCATTGCCATCCTAATTACCTGGTTGCTGTCCTTCCACAGCTTCTCCAGGGAAGGTCATGCACCCGTTTCTACTGCAACGCTGCTCCCGTCGCCCGCTCTTTAATTATTAGCTAATTATCAGACTACATCTCTTATCTTCCACCACTTCCTCACACCATCAGTTTTTATTCTGAAAAGGTTTTACTCATGTGAATGTTTCTCTGGAAACATTTTACTCTTCTTTCCAGTGTTGCCTCATTTCTTTGAGGTCTGTAGTTATTTGTGTATGCAAAGTTCTGGAAGGACCGGCCAGGTGGAAGTCTGTCGCCTAGCTTGCCCAGGTGCTGGGATCCAGGCCATTATCCTGAATTAAAGACCCAGTTTCAGCCTCCTGGTGTGCGTCACATCTTGCAGCGGTGGTAGGGATGGGTACAGATTTATGTAAAATCAAACGGTATTATGTTTTGGTACCTATGTTGTCATTTTTAAAACATGAAGCGAAACTCTGAAGTTTGTCTGTTATTTGACACATTGCAGTTCACATCCTGACCACTGGGTGGCGAGGCAGCACATGAATCGGCTGGTTTCTTGTGATTATGATGGTCTCAGACCAGTGGATTATGCCTTCAGAACACCAAAATATGGGTATAAAATCGTCCATCCGAAGCAAATGTCTGGCCAGTAACATGGCTACATCACCTCAGAGCTTTTCTGGGAAAACCAGACTGGAAAATAAATGGACGAACCTTAAAACCGGAGGTTTCTGAAGAGCTGAGAAGAAGCTCATTGGGAGGTTCTTCCTTTTCCATCTTGGTACCGTCACGAGTGTCATGACTCCTGGAAAAGGTTGCTAGTTCGTGACCTGAGTCGTGTACAGGACGGTTTGCATTGTTGTACCCTTACTTGGCTACGACAGCTTGTTTTCTTTCTTCTTGTTTTCTGGCTTTTAACAACAATAAAGCCGTTCCTGCTTCGTTTCTACTGAGTCATACAGGAAGTGATGATTCTTTCCACCAATCTGCGGCTTACAGCGTGTCATGCTCCGTCCTTTTGGGTCGGATCGGTTAGATCAGGACCCCAATGAAACGTTGGGTTTGGATATTCTGCCATCTGTCTCAGTTTTGGCCTTTCACAATGTAAAAAGAAGAAGAGTCTGAGATGTAGCTCTCGGGGTTCTTTGCATGTCGTCCGAGCATTGGATGGTCTGACTTTTGGCTGTACTCGCTGGTCCTCTTCTGGATGATTGACAGTTGTATTGTATGTTTTCTTACTGTTAAATCTTCTTTTTCGCTGACTTACAAACTCAGAACAGTTCGGAAATTACCCTCATTACATTAATATCTGCAATCTGAGAAAGGTTAACATCTTAATTTATAAGACATTCCTCTTCATGGTCCCCTGCGATAGCTTTTTATTAGTAATTTACAGTCATATGCAAAAGTTTGGGCACCCCTGATCATTTTTAAGATTTTTCTTTTATAAATCACTGGATATTTGGATCATCAATTTCAGTTAAATATATCATATAGCAGACAAACACAGCGATGTTGGAGAAGTGAAATGAAGTTTATTGGATTTACAGAAAGTGTGCAATAATTAATTAAACAAATAATGGCAGGTGCAT
>JBAMHT010000025.1:14979991-15006065 GCA_037177075.1 Craterocephalus fluviatilis | reverse complement strand
CACCATTTAACCAATCAGAGCCCTTCCCTTCCACCATTCAACCAATCAGAGTCCTTTCCTTCCTCCATCCAACCAATCAGAGTCCTTCCCAGCCCCTGGATTTAAATTTTTGAATTTTAGGATTAAGAAAACATGTTTTCCATGTAAACCTTAATTCTCAATTAATATTTCCATGTAAACCTGAAGGGGAATGTTTTAATTACGAATTATTTAATTCAGTAATAAAAGACGTATCGTAACTGTAGTTATTGTTTGTATTTAAGTTGTTTTCATTGTTGTCAGAGGTCATTATATGTAAATCTGATCCTGCTGGATAAAACATGAGACCAGGTTTGTTTCGCATGTCTGAACCAAATCAAACATTAAAAAGCTTAAATTCTTCATGCTGCTGCATTTTACAGCAAACACTGTCTGAAACATGCTGAGGTTGTTTGGTTCCTGGATATTTACACGGCCACTCCACCTTCTGCTGTGTTGGTAAAGTCATCAGCAGCGGCCAAACCGTCTCGTCTGCACATCGTTCCCTCCAGGCTCCGATTTCAGGGGGAAAGTGTTGGCGTTGAAACAAATTCATCTCGGGAACTATTTTACATATTTATATTGTTTCCTCATTTGCACTTATTTATGCTTCTATTTCCCTCCGATCCTTACTGGTTCTTGGCTTTTGGATTTTAGTTCCTGGTTTATATTTTTCTGGTTCCTATTTTTAGATTTCAGATCCTGACTTATTCTTTCCTCACTTGTTTCTGGCTGCAGGTTTCTAGTTCCTAGTTTTGGTTCATGGTTTTTGGATTTTAGTTTCTGGTTTCGAGCTTGTAGTGTTTGGTTTTGGTTCATGTTTTCTCACTGCTCCTTTCTAGTTCTTGCTAACTGGCTTTTGGATTTTAGTTCCCGCTTCTAGCTGCTGGTTTATATTTCCTGGTTTTAGATTTCAGATCCTGGTTTACAATATCTGCTTCTGGTTTTCGGCTGCTGGTTTCTAGTCCCTAGTTTTGGTTCATGGTTTTTGGATTCTAGTTCATGTTTTTTTAAATCTCTGTTGGATTTTCATTCCTTGCTTATATTTTTGTGGTTTCTGTTTATAGTTCCTGGATTATCGATCCTGGTTTATAGTCCCTAGACTCAAGTTTTGGTTCCTGGTTCCTGGTTTAACAAAAGTCTGCATTTCTTTCAGTTTCAAAACAGCAAAACAATCACATGAGAAACTATTTCTTTATGACATTTGTCCTCATTTCCAGATGTTCCTGCTCCTATCTCCCTCCTATCCTCACTAAAGCATTGTGGCTTTATTCCAGCCATAGAGGACCAGAACTTTCTTCTAGAACTTTCTCCTCACTGCTTGATCTCTGGCTGATACAATAGGAACATTACCTTCAATTTAAGCTCTCTGATTGGTGGAAAGTTGAACAGGAAGTGGCTTCATTTTAATTTCCAGGTCTAAATGGAGGTCTCTCAGTAGAGGAGTCCCACAAGGATCTATGTTAGGCCCTCTGTTGCCTGGTATTTCATACATTCCCTTTTCTCATGATGAAGATGTGATAAAGAATAGAGGCTCTGAATAAACACCACAGTTTGTGGCTGGACGGCATAGAAAGGTCTGGAAAACCTCCCCAGACCACCTGAAGGGGGTTTTCTTAAGGTCTGACTATAACAGAGTTGTTAATTCATACTGTAGATCAGAGTAAATCTGGTACCAATCCTTAACTATCCGATGTTTACACGTGCCAACACTGTTCAGCGTTTTTTAGATTACATGATGTTGGTTTTCCCGATCATTACTTATCGTTGGGGCGTGCTCGTCGGAGGGAGTGCGTGGCCTGAGGCCTGCAGTAAGTAGCAGGCGGAGGAAGAGGAGCAGACAGCCGAGCATCGCGGCGGCATGACGAGCATCCTCATCACACAGCCAGATGACTACTGCGCTGACAGGATGTGTCCCCTTTACAACTTGTGTCCAAAGCGCTGTCAAGATGAAGAAACGCGCTAAACGTGGTATTTTTAGCAGCTCTGGCAACAGAAACTGAAAATAACACACCCGTGCGCGGCTTCGGAGGGGTTATCTGAGCTTTTTATACAGCGGCATGGCTATTTTTAGACATAATCTCCTGCTTCTTTGTTGCCTGGAAACCTTATCCAGCAATATGTTGAGTTTTTCTCTCGGCAGCAGTTGTGAGAAAGAAGCCTGCAGGACTTCTGCGCTGCAGGCTGGCAAATTAAATAAAATCCTGTGGGGCTGAATTTACCTACAGGAGTCACCTGAACCTCGGCCTTACTTCCATACCGATGCACCGGCGTGATTGGAGGCCGTCTACACGTCCACGTGTTTGCAGAGCTGGAGTCGGAGGGGGATGCAAATGATGGAGGCTCGCAATGAAATTTAAACTGAAACCACAATTCAAATCTTATTCATTTATTTAACCCTTAAAACTCCAAGTTGGCTTTGAATCTCATATAAAACTGCTTGTAGGAGCCAAACCCTTCTTAAACCCAGTCACCATGGCAACATGATGTCTCCAGGACAGCCTCGGGCGTCAGATGAGGAGGATAAAATGATGTAAAATAGATGTAGGAATTTATTTCTAACAGTACTTTGTAAAAAAGTTTGACAGGAAGCAGCTGCATCATCATCTCCAGTTCACGATAGAGGTCTCTTAGGAACATGATGATAATGTCTCATCAGGACCCGGCACCCACCCCCAGCACCCCGGGAACCAGGCTACCTCCTACCCCATGAGATCCATATGCACTGGATAAAAGGCCACACCAAAAATAAGTTTAGAAATATTAGATTGAAAATTGGCAAAGGTATTTTTTGCTTTAAAAAATTGAATAAAATCTGCCAATTGAAGAGGTGAAAAATCTCCTGAAAAGATTTCTTGGAATAAGACAATATTTTCAATAGGGAATAGGCAAGGCAAGTTTGTTTATTTAGTACTTTTCAAGTCAATTCAAAGTGCTGTACATAAAACAATAAAAGCATAAGAATTACAATAAAACCATTCAAACAAAATCATTCAAAGACAGCTGAAAATTAAAATTGAAAAATCAAGTGATTTTTTAAATTTTAAACTTTTGAAATCGATTTTTTTCAAATGGATGCAATTTTTTTAAATATTTCATTAAATTTTTTTTTCAAATAGATGCATAATTTTTAAAAATTTCATTTTACTCTCATATATCTTTACTGACTGAATGTTGGTCTGGTTGCTGTTATTTTTATCCAAATTGAAATTAAGAAAAAAAAAATTGCAAAGACTTTTTGTAAAAAAATATTTTTCCTACACAAAATCTCCAAAATCAAAGAATCAGAAAAATCGCAATTTAAATCAAATCGGCATCCAAGAAATCGTAAAGGAATCAAATTGGAATGAAAATGTATCGTTCCAGCTCTACTATTCAAGCCTTACAAGATATAGAAATACGCTGGAAAAACTTGTTTTTAGCTTTATTTTCCTAGTTTTGTGTCTCATAAGTTTGTGGTGCCGCCTCGGAGCGCTAACAAACATCAAACACTGAATCCTGAGCCCAGAAATCCTCCAGTATTGCTCAAATCAGGCTGATGTTTGGGTCAAATATTCGTAATAAAACAGGGAAGTTTCATTAGGATGTTCTGAGTTTTAAACTCTCCCCGGTAGCGTCTGGCCCTGACGTCACAGAACCGCCGTCTGCTCGGGTTGCCCGCCTGGACGCCGACATCCGGCCGTGCTGTGTCATCTGCACAGGTCAGCTGTGCTACACCTCAGGCGGCGACGCTCACAGATGATGTCCGATGAATAATTAAGGGCTCATCTGTTTCCACTCGGCTCTGCAGCCAGTTGTCAGTGACGGGGTTGAATGCACTGCTGCCAACGATGGAGGTGAGACGGGGAGGCCTCTCTGACTGACGTGCTCCCCCTCATTAAGTATTAACCCTTCAGAAATAAAATAAAAAAAGGAGAAATAATTGTGTTTCCGCCTTTATTTCTCATTATAATCTTCGTTGTATTGGCTCCTGCGTGTACAAAGGCTGTAATTAAGCAAACGTAGACGTGAGGAAGCTCGATTACTGCGGGAGGCTGTGGATTACTGATTTCCCCAAGGATATTAAGGTAATTGTCAGGCGTGATAGGGAGTGGTAGGACCAATTAGCTTGCTTTCTCATTGTGTTTACAGATTTCATGACACTAATAGATGAGGATTTGTGTCATGGCTTCACCTTTTTATCTGCTGGTTATTCAGCATGCAGAGAAAAGGAGGAGATTGTGCTCTAACAGCAGAAATTGGAGAGTATTCTAGTCTTTTCCAGCCCGGTTCTGCAGGAATTTTTTTTTTTTTTTTGCCTAATGACTCGCCTCCAGGCTTTGATGATGGATCCAAGCTGCCGATATTTTTTTTAAGCTAATTTTGGCATCGCCTCGTGCTTTTATTAAGAAGTGCTTCATCATCTGCCAGCGGATGAATCATCGGAACGAGCGCCCCATCTTCACATGATCCATCCCGAGGTTGTTGCCGTAGCACCGACACGGAGGCCTTGAAAAGATCGGCTTATACCGGCGAGACCGGTCCCAAAACTACAATATGATTAACCCTTAAAACTCTGTTATATCCCTTTACATCAGGGGTGTCGCACTCAAACCCACAGTGGGCCAATATGTAAAACTTTGAATAATGAAGCAAAGCTAAATACTGTATAACAGATAATTTAATGCGAAGATACAAAATCATATTTCTAATTTTTAAAAAAAATCGCATTAAGGGCTTCATATGATCTAGAAATGATCTAATTTATAAGGAATAATTGCATCCTGGAAGTAATGTGCAGCGATTTGCAGTAGCAAGAAAACGTTAATTATGGCTCAGTTTACTCTAATAATCCAGTTTTCCAGATAATTCCATCCAGCCAGAACATGCAGTGTTTATTCTGGTAAATCCACCATGATGATCCATGATAACACCATTATTTATCACATCTTTATCATGAGGAAAGGAAAAGGGTTGAAATGCCTTTCAGATATCAACTCTGCAGCAACATGCTTAAGGAGAGTAGCAGCGGGCCTAAAATAGATCCTTGTGGAACCCCATTACCAGGTTACTTCTATCTTGACCCAGAAAATATAATGAAGTCACTTCCTGTCCAATTTCCACCATTCTTCATTATTATTATTATTATTATTCAATATCTAACTTACTGTTTTGTTGGAGCAAAACCGAAGTAGTTGTTTTTTTTGTAGTTTACAGACCAAAAAAAAATAAAAGCAATCAAGGTCGAGCTCATCAGAGGAAAAAAAAAAAGTAGATGAATAAAAGTAGCCTTTATCTTTAGCATTCCTCTCCTCTGCTTTAGGAGCCTGCAGAGGTGCTGCAGGACAGGAAACCATCTGCTCTCTGATTGGACAGTTTGACACGTCATCATCCAATCAGATGGAGGTGCAAAGATGGCGATAAAAATCCAGATTGTGAGCAGATCTTTTTTGCTCTGAGTCTCTGATAGGTTTTTTTTTTTACACACTGACAAAACTTTTAACAAATACAAACTCAAAGCTTCATTTCTAACCTCCAGATCCTGATGATTGGCTGGTTTGTGATACCAACAGTTTTCTTTTCCCAGACCACCACCCTCATCGGCCTGCTGAAGACGGCCCGTTTGCTTCGGCTGGTCCGGGTGGCCCGTAAGCTGGACCGCTACTCGGAGTACGGCGCCGCCGTCCTCATGCTGCTCATGTGCATCTTCGCGCTCATCGCCCATTGGCTGGCCTGCATCTGGTATGCAATCGGCAACGTGGAGAAGCCGTACCTGGAGCACAAGATCGGCTGGCTGGACAATCTGGGAGTGTCTATAGGTACGTAAAGATGCTGGTTTCCGACTTTTTATCCTCGTACACTCCATGGACATTTTTGTCCATTTACAAAAATTCCACGCTCCCTCACAGACAATCAACCGGCTCACCGGAGCTGACTTTTGGGGAAAAAGTGTCATCGTGTATGAAGAATCAAAAGCCCAACTTTCAGTTTATAAATCCATTATTTGACCCTGTAATCCTTTTTAAACCAACCCATGACCCTTTGTGGACATTTTTGTCCATTGTCTAGAAAGAGTCCAAATAAAGGTCACAGGAAGGGGATTTTTGGTAAACAGGAGTAATTTGGGTTTAAATTTGAGTATTTCAAGTTTCAGCATGAACATCCATTATTTGACCCTGTAAATGCATTTATTTCCTATCCATGACCCTTTTATGGACAGAAATGTCCGCCTGCCTTTTAGCCCTTTGTTACTGCAGATATGTACATATTATTCTCAAAATATTGGAGATGACTTACATGGAGTTACACTAAATTTTTGGCATGGATTTCAAGATTTTTACCCTTTCCAGACCATTTTCCTACATCTGGCAGCCGTTTTTATCAAGGGAAAAACGTATAAATGGGTTGGTAGATGACACAGTAATGGTTTTTTCATGTCTTGGATGATAATTACAGAAATAAAATCAAACTGCGAGTGCATTATCAGAAAAGTATTACAATTGATTTGATTGAACGATGAAAAATTTGTCCATGAAGGGTCATGGATAGGATAAAAATGCATTTACATTGTCAAATCATGGATGTTCCTGCTGAAACTTGAAATCCTCAAATTTAAACCCAAAATACTCCCGCTTGCCAAAAATCCCCTCCCTGTGACCTTTTATTGGACACTTTCTATAAAATGGACAAAAAAGTCTACTTGAAGGGTCATACATGTAAGTTTTCTGAGGGGGAATTCAAGGGATTAAGGAATAAAATCTGAAGGTAATCGTCTGTTTTATGTCATTTCTGCAGGGAAAAAGTACAACTACAGCGACCCCAGCTCAGGCCCCTCTATCAAAGATAAGTACGTGACGGCTCTGTACTTCACCTTCAGCAGCCTGACCAGCGTGGGCTTCGGGAACGTTTCCCCGAACACCAACTCTGAGAAGATCTTTTCCATCTGTGTCATGCTCATCGGATGTGAGTGAAAGCCCACGGTGCTTACTGACCCAGGGGTTTGCAGCCTTCCCACCTTCCACGATGGCTTCTAATAAGAAATGAGACAGAACCAGCCACGGTTCTTAAATATGCAGATTCTAATGGAAAATGAAAATATGCTGGAAAAGTTGTTTTATTCAGGTAATTCAACATAAAAGGTGCAACCAAAGCCTTTTATGTATGATTTACAGATGCAAGTTTTTTACCTTCAGAGACATTTTTGTATTTAAAATACGTTTTTTTTTTTATTTCAAGCAATATTCAGATTTTCTGAGGTTTTTAATTTGATATAAACAAATAAAAGCTGGAATTTATTGATGTGCAGACTATTTGTCTATATGTGTACATTTAATCTTAGAAGTTAAGTTACAGTATTGCAGCACTTATTCATGATATTCTAATTTTCCGAGTCTTACCTGTAACTTAACTTCAAAGATGAAACACGCATATAGACAAATATTCTGCAAATGAGTACATTTCAGCTGCTTTAGGTTTTGTTGATCAGGATTTGCAGCTTCAGAAAACCTCAAATTAAAAACCTCAGAAAATCTGAATATTGCTTGAAATAAATAAATGAATTTTGGAGGAAAAAAAAAGTCAGGCCTCTGAAAGTAAAACTAGCATCTTAACTTTGTACATAAAATGTGTTGTTTTAATCTTTCATGTTGAATTGGCTGAATAAAACAACTTTTCCAGCATATTCTAATTTTCCGAGTTGTACCTGTAGATATTGTACCAAATGTAGGATTTAGCAGTTTCTTTTTATGAAATAATAGCACAAGTTGTAGCTTTATTCCAGAAGTCTGCCCCCTCTGGTGACAAGTGGAAGTGATGCCATGTTGTTTACGCTTCCACTACGTTGGTTTGTGTTTACCTGCACTGCACTCCGATAGGGTTAGTGTTACGTACTAAATATTCTGCATCCTGGTTTCCATCATACAGAACATTTAGCTTTTTAGCAAGCAAAAAGCAGCTCAGGGTTCGGTTGGTGACTCTGTTGAGTCGGATAGAGATCGGCTCATCTTGCACATCCGGCTGCTGGATGTAAATAATAATTAGTATTTACACTTATGCAATGCACCTTTAATTTCCACTAAAAGTACCCGTTATATTCTTATAGATCCATTTTTCTTTGTAGTTTGGAAACTCTGGGCCACAAATATCTACACCCCTTAGAAGAAAATCTTCTTTTTACAAAGTTTTTCTGTCTTATGTAACCTAAAAATGGAAATAATTCTTACCTTAGCTTTTTATTAAAATAATCTTTCGGAATTTCATGTAGCTCTGGGCGAGTTTTATTCTGCTGGGCTGAGGGCAGAATTAGCTGTTCGGCTGTAACGGCTGCAGACTCCTGGACTAAACACATCAGAGGTAGGTTCAGTTTGGTGCACGATCGTCTCAACCCAGCTAACGCTCGACTCTGGCTTCCCTACCAGCTCTAATGTACGCCAGCATCTTCGGGAACGTGTCGGCCATCATCCAGAGGTTGTATTCAAGTACGGCCAGGTATCACCTCCAAATGCTGCGGGTCAAAGAGTTCATCCGCTTCCACCAGATCCCCAACCCGCTTCGGCAGAGGCTGGAGGAGTATTTCCAACACGCCTGGACATACACCAACGGCATCGACATGAACATGGTAGGAAACGGAGCGCCTACGTCCGCCTGTGCGCCCAACTTTCCGCTTCACGCCTTTACAAACACAACTTGTTCTTTTTTTTCTCTCCGATCTAATTTCACGTGAGTTTGATGTTTGCTCGCTTACCGCCGCGTCATTGGCCAGAAAATGCTTCCATCACTTTAAACCAAAGCCGTGTTGCTGAGGATGCTTCCAGCGACGCGGCTTTGCTTGTCCTGATACTTTTCATGGTTCTTATATCAGTCTGTCTTTTCCATGTCTGCCTCATGTCAAACGGACTGACCTCCACCACTCCGGTAAGAGCAGGAGGTACATGTGCCAGATAATGTTTCTCTGAATGTTAACCTGTTGCTGTCTCATGCAGAGACAAAACTGTTTTATTTTGGTGTGCAGTTGTTTTTTTATTGTCCCAAACATGCATGTTGCTGAAGAACACATTAACGCCTTTATACATTTATTTACTTGTTTTTATTTCAATATAATTTGTCTATTATTTATCAGTTCATTTCATCTTTAATTTTGTTTTAAATATCTTTATAAATACATATATTTTACTAATTAAATATATAAATTACAAATGAATAAAATTGAATGAATAATAAAATAGTATATGAATTTAATAAAATAGAAATAAAATATCTCAAAATATTATTAAACATATAGCCTATATTATATGAAAATAATTCCAGCATCAGACAGTTAAGAGGTCTGTGTGCGTTTCGGTTGTTGGATTTTTCCTTTAGACGAAAATAATAAAAAAAATAATTTAATATGTATTTTATTTTCATTTCAAAGTGAAAAAAAATATTAATTTGAGCCTCTTTTTACTGTTGAAATAGGATTAAGTAACATTTTGAAAATGGCTTTATTTTGGTTTTATAGTTAATATTTCTAATATACAAACCAAAAAAGGAGCCCAGTGCATCATGGGATTCCATTTCAAACACTGCCTTCATACTTTAACAGTAAATATGCATAAAATTGACTACTTTACTAATTTATAGCCTTTTGGTGATTATCTTTGAAATTGAAAAATCGTAAAATGTCAGACAGAAAATCAGAAAACTGTAAGGACCCAGGAAAGCTGCTCTAAAATTGGTACGCTAAACACAGAAAATGACTTTATTGGATGAATAAAGAACTGGCAAAAGTTTTAACATTTTTTTTACTTTATTGGGAGAAATTACACATTTTCAGCCAACAGTTAAAAGGAAAAGGGCTTGTTTATTTTTTTTCGTCATTTTTTACAAAAAAAATCCAATCAAATTAATTTTAATTCTCTTTTCTGAAAGAAAAATCCAGCAACACGTAACTTACTCTTTGCTGTGTAAACATCCACCAACTTAAAGTCCGTCCACTTTTTCATGGAGAAAACGATCAATAACAAACCATTACCCAACTTTGAATATTGATGATTTTATAATACTTCTGTTAGAAATCCCCACAGACTCTAAACAGATAATTAATCCTGGCTGCTCCTCCTGCAATAAGACTGTTAGAGTTGTGATTTCCGATCTGCATTAAATGCAGCACAGTTGCATGTTGTTCTGAATTAAAGTTTCATTTTCTACCGCTCGACCTGTGGCCGTGCAAGTCACCTTTTCCTGCATTAACTGGAGAAATTAATAGAAAACAATCCCTCAGTCTGGTCCAGGAAACATCTTGAGTGACTTTGTCTGTGTAAACCATCCGTTCCATGTCCTGCTTTCTACATCACTTCCTGAATTACGCCAACCATGCAGTTAATCACACGAAATTTTACCTCCGTTAGAAAGTGGCGTTAACACATTAACTGTGACAGCTATAATGAAAATATTATTTATTTTTTATTAATATATTACTGGTAGTAGGGATGCAGCAATACCACTTTTTTTAAAGCCGGTATGATACCCATACTTGAATCTGAGTACTTGTTGATGCTGAGTACCGATACCAATACTTCTACCATTGTAAAAGAAAAGACAGGTTTTATTTTCTTCTCTGCTTTTTACAACAAATGATTGGGAAATAAATAAAATATAAATAAAAATTACAACAGAAATAAAAAATTCAAGTAAAACAAAACATTGTGCTTAATAAATCGTTTCATGGTATCGATCGACTTTAACAAGTACAAGTACAGATACTTTAGTGACGTATCTGCACTGATACGGATACTGGTATTGGTACTGATACTGGTATCGGTGTCGATGCAACCTTAACTGGTGGTATTTTCATATTTACTAAATCCATCCTGCCAGCGAAGTTGGACCCTTTTGGGGGTCCGGTTTTGGCCCCCGGGCCGTAAGTTTGACCTCTGTCTTAGATAATTAACCGTGCATGCTGTCATTGAACACATGTCCCTCGCAGGCTCCAGTAACCGTCCATCTCTGGTGGACTTGCATGCAACCTGCCTGCATGAAACGGAGCAGAAAGATGTTCATCTGGAGACGGACGAGTCAGAGCGGACACGGCCTCGCCGGGCGCAGCCGGGCCTCCTCCCGCCGCGGGAGGCTCGGCGGCGTCGCTTGCGTTTGCCAAATGTACTTCAGTCTTTCCTTTTCAAATCTAGAACACAACAAAAAGCCAGTTCAGAGCCAGAAACCAGTCCAGAGAGCTTTTCCTTCTCATGCATCGTCTGTTTGCTGCTTGTTTTCTGTGTTAGAGGACGAATGTTTCGTTACTGTCATCGTGTCCTCGGTGCTCTTCTTCCTGCTTTGCAGCGTCTGAAACTGTGACTCTGACCTGCAGTCAGGCTGGGATTTGTTAGTTGTTGTCTGTGTTCTCTGTGTTGTTGTCTTTTAATGGTAAGTCTTTAATAATATTGTTTTTATGCATCAGAAAGTGAAAAGAGACTAATTCACTCCAACAGTAGCCGTAAAAAATAATTCAAATTTAAGTTTCCAGGTCCTGAAATATTTTCTGCAGAGTAGCTTTTAGGGCTTGGACGATATACTTTCCTTCCGATTCTATTGTGAATTTTATTTATTTATGTATTTATTTTTTTACTATAATATATTTTGGGGGGAGAAAATTTTAATTGGGAAAATACAAAACAGCAGCCAGGTCATCATTCTGCTGCTGTAATGCCTGACAAATTGAATATTTAAGAAAAAAAGAAACAAAAAAAGAAATTAGGGAAAATGTTTTTCAAAAATGTTTTGAGGAAAAAACTATTTAAACATTGTGAAACAAAAAAGAATTCTTTATTTAAATGAATGGATTATTTTCTATCCACCCCCCGTGAAAGTGGTCCTCATCACGTGACCTGTTCTCCGTCTCCAGGTGCTGAAGGGTTTCCCTGAGTGCCTGCAGGCAGATATTTGCCTCCACCTCAACAAGAGCCTCCTCCATGGCTGCAAGGCCTTCCATGGAGCCACCAAAGGTTGCCTCCGAGCCCTGGCCATGAGGTTCAAAACGACTCACGCGCCCCCCGGGGACACGTTGGTCCACTCTGGAGACGTGCTCACGGCGCTCTACTTCGTGTCCCGAGGCTCCATAGAAATCCTGAAAGACGACATTGTGGTGGCCATCCTGGGTGAGTCTCCTGATTGGCTACTGGATCCATTCGCGATCCATACGCCTTTGTTTTACTCCTTCATGACAGATGAGGGGACTTCTGGATTCTCTTTTGGACAGAGGGGAAGGGCTAAGGGAAAGGGCTAAGGGAAAGGGCTTAGGGTAAGGGCTTAGGGTAAGGGCTTAGGGTAAGGGCCAAGGGGAAGGGCCAAGGGGAAGGGATACCAATGGAGGGTTTTCCGATGCAGACTTAATGGCAAAGGGGAGGAGTTTTAGGCTTTCACACAGGAAACAAAATGACGCCGAAAGACTCAGACAAAAAGTTGCCTTTTCGTAAATAACGTTTAAGAATGATTAAAAACTCTACAGTGAGGTAGATGTTTACCCATGACAGCAAAATGCGCCGTCTGGCTGCCCTACGCGTTTCAGAGATAAAAGCAGCAAAGTTGTAATTTGCATAAAGGTTGTAATTGGGGAATATTGTATATAAAATAAGGATATAGGTCATATTTATATCTTTGGTTATATGGGTGGAAGTTACGGATCTTTTTCCTGTTGTATTGTAGCCCTTTGTGACGCTTTGGGCCTCAGCTTAGATGGGGAGTCAGCGGCTCAGTCCATAGAGCTGAAACTGAAGCTTTACCTTAACACTCTAGTTAAAGGGGAAGGGGGGGATAAGTAGAAGGGCTAAGGGGCTAAGGGAAAGGACTAAGACATATGGGTATGGCTAAAGGGAAGGGCTAAGGACTAAGAGAGAGGGCTAAGGGGTAGTGCTAAAGGTTAAGGGTAAGGGCCATGGGTGTGGGCTAGTGGCTAATGAGAGGTCTAAGACCTAAGGGGGGGGCTAAGGGAAGGACTAAGGGGGGTGGCTAAAGACAAAGAGGTAGGGCTAAGAGCTGAGGGTAAGACTAGTGTTAGGGCTAGGGGGAAGGCTCATGTCTTATGGGAGGGCTAAGAGCTAAGGTTGAGGACTAAGTGGTAAAGCAAAGGGCTAAGGGTAGGGTGTAGTACAAAAGGTTAAGGGGGAGGGCTAAGGGGGAGAAGTGAGAGTGTGTCTAACACCTGTCTATCGCTGGTGGAGCTTCCCAGATGTGGCAGCTGCAACATCTGCTTTAATCTGCGTTTCATATTTTTTCTGATCGGTGGCTAATTAACATAATTAGCTGCAACGTGTTTCTTTTCGTTGTTCGGTGATCCTGGAAGGTGCGTCCGGTCAGTGCTAGCCTGAGCGAGGAGGACTCTGCCATGCTGGGCTGGCAGCTGAAAGCCTTTGTGTTTTGTTACATAAACTTCCTGAGATGGGAACGAGCACAGAAGGAGGTGGGAGGACGCATAGTGGGACGAAGAGGGAACGTGTGGATGATAAGAGAGAGGATGGTTGCTGGAAGATGGATGAAAACGGAGGGAGGGAGGGAGAGAAATGTGTGGGAAGGAGAAAAAACATGAAATGAAAAACAGGAAAGACAAAGAAAAGGGGAAAAGATGGAGAAAGGGGGGATTGCTCACCTCCAATACTTTTCTCAGTCGCATCGATAAGTCTTCCGATGAGAATCGGGGGACCCGGGGGTGGACAGTCCTGTCTCTGGGGCTGAGATGGACGAAATCCTCCCAGAGTTCCTCGAGGCTCTTGATGGGGGGGTAGGGGAGGGGGAGCCGTCTTGGCTGATGTGGCACTAATGAATCGTGTGAACATCTGGGACATTGGTGCCTCTGGACTGGCAGAAGGGGTGGTGGTCCATGTCTTCATTTAGGACCGGAGGGTGCAGGGATCACGCTCCATGGCTAGGTCAGGTCTGCGGTCTGCAGTGAGGTTCTAGTCCCAGTCCCGAACCAGTTCTATATAGAGCTTTAGTCCCTCTTCCAGGTGTTGGAGGGGCCAAGAGTTTACCCAAGCAGTCTGCAGGAGCTTTATGCACGTGCAGGTTTCTGTCCCTTTTTAAAGGGACTATATGTAAGTTTTTACTGAAAAATGTCTTTGCAATAGCCTTTTTATTTGAAAATTTACAATTAAAACATCGCTTGATGAGCAGACTGACACTTCAGCAGCTCAGCGCCGGTGCATCTATGCTACCAGTGTGTTGTTAGGAATCGCTGGTCTGATCCCTCTGTGAGCTCAAAGCAACTTGGAGTTGCGTTTTTGTGGCAATCCGTCATTATTAATTTATTTGATGCGGCCCGGAAGTGACGTCTTCGAAGTCCTCAAAGTTAATGGCTGTAAATAACGACAGATCACCATAAAAACGCAACTCCAAGCCGCTTGGAGCTCACAGAGGGATCAGACCAGCGATTCATAAAAACACGTTGCTGAAATGAAGGAGTTTTGTGGATCTAAATATCTCCTGAAGGAGTTCAAGTTACACCAAAACTGTCTGGGTGAGTAAATCATCGTATTTCATGCTGGAAAATGGCTCCAGGTTGTCATGCAGAAGCGTACCGTGGAGGCTGCAGTGCCGCTAGGAACCATGTGAATCTGTGACAATGTTGAATCCACACAACATGATTCCTTCTTTCGCCATGCTCGCTGTATTAACAAACTTATAGATGTACTTATTTTGAAATTGTAACTTTTTTCCAGTGATGAAAGGTGAAGGTTGTCTGTTCAAAGTTTTGTCATATACACAGATTTTTTTTGTACAGTGGATGTTTTCATTCCATGCGAATGTATGTTTTTATGTCTGCATATTGTTTTATGTATTTTATGTGGACCACAAGAAGACTAGCAACCATAGCTGTGGAAGCTAACGGAATAAATCTGAATAAATAAATAGATAAAAATAAATCAGAGAAGTTAAAACCACACTGGATAACGAAGCAGATGGAAGCGCTTGTTTCATTCATTGGATGAACTGATTAAGCAGCGGTGCTGTGGGGGTCGTGGTACCCTGATAGCCTCAGTCCGGCCCTGACTGGACCACAAAGCTTTTCTGATGGCATCCAGGTACGTTTACCCCATTTCTACAATAATACGGCGGCAGGTGTTTCCTCCCGAGCTGCTGTGCTCTTTTTCTTTTAATGATCATTGTCATGTGACCCGCGGGGCCCTGTGAAAGCTGATGACACAACAGGGTCACGATGAGCAACAACCACGGGCGGGAAAGTTGCAGCTTTCATGCAACTCAGCTTTTTTCTGCAGGAAAACTGCTGATTGCTCCACTTTCATCGCCACGGCAACACCGTTACACACATGATTACATGTTGTCATAACACAGAAATCAGTAAAAGCCATAAAAATGAATTAACCTTGTATCCGAGGTGGGAGCAATGTTGAACGGGGGCGTCGCATCACGCTAACGAAAATAAGTGCAACTGATGTTTAATAACAGAGATTATTGGTTTAAACAGGATGCTCCTGTTTAAACCAATAATTAATCAATACATCATAATTAATTTAACCTGACCATTACTGAATACTGAATCCTCGCTGTGCTATGAACTACTTCCACTAATCATCGACTCGCCTGGGACGTGTCGCAGCATCACATATGACATAAACTCGTTCAGACGTCTGTTCTGCTGGGAATCAAATATTGATCATTGATCTTTTAGTTTAATTTTCTTCACATTTTAAGAACTTTTCAGGAGCTTTTAGGAAAACTCCAGGTCAGCCCAACCCTGATTACCAGGTTTTACTGGTCTTTTATCGAGTCTGTGATGAACTTTTCCTCCATTCATGTTCATATCTGATCAAAAACCTTTACGGCATTAACTCAGAGAGCAGAATCCATCTGTTGGTGCTCCCACTGGTCAACATTTTGCCCCACTGGGGACAAGAGGGTCACTAGGTTGGTTGGTCGGTTGGTTCACTGGTCGGTTGGTTGGTTGGTCAGTTGGTTCACTTGGTAGTTCACTGGTTGGTCGGTTCACTTGGTAGTTCACTGGTTGGTCGGTTCACTTGGTAGTTCACTGGTTGGTTGGTTCACTTAGTAGTTCACTGTCTGGTTGGTTGGTTGGTTGGTTGGCCGGTCGGTTCACTTGGTAGTTCACAGGTTGGTTTTTTCACTGGTTGGTCAGTTAGTTCACTGAGTAGTTCACTGGTTGGTTGGTTGGTTGGTTCACTGGTTGGTTGGTGGGTCCACTTTCTAACAAAAATCCTCCCATACGGGCAAAACAACAGAAATGGCGCCAGAAGTTGAGTGAAAATGACCTAAAAGGAAAAAAAAGAAAAACTGAAATAGAAATTTCCACTTCATACAGGAGCCCTGACCAGGAGCTGTCCCTGATGCCCTCCATGGCAATCCTCTGCAGATGGATTGCAGTAATCAACAGTTTTAATCAACCAATCCTGTGTTTCCTCTCCAGGAAAGAACGACATCTTCGGTGAGATGATCCACTTGTTCGCCAAGCCGGGGAAGTCCTGCGCCGACGTACGGGCGCTGAGCTACTGCGACCTGCACACCATCCAAAGGGAGGAGATCCTGGAGGTGCTGGACATGTACCCAGAGTTCGCCGATCACTTTCTGACTAACCTGGAGCTGACCTTTGACCTCCGTGATGAAAACGCAAAGGTAATCCACTTCCTGTCTGTGGTTTTACCTGTTAGAAGCTCTGATATGGGTTTACTGTTCAGCCCGACTCCTCGACGTCTGTTAGATTTTATTTATTCTCCTCGGTTAATCTGGTTAATTTAATTAATTCTGCTGCTTGGAAAGAAGCAACTAAAAATGATGTGGACATTTTCTTAACTGGAAGACGGCTGAGAGCATCAGTGGTTGCTGCAGATGGACTTGTTGTCTCCAGTAAATGTGATAGATGAAGTGAATCCACATTAGTCTGTTTTATTCAGCTATCTTTTAAACTAAAGAGCCAGGACGCACTCTGCATTAGCCTTTTAGTTATTTATAAAAGAAATGGAAAGAAGAGAGGCTCACTGAGGAGAGGAGACACATGAGACACATGGTAGGATTACACCACCCACAAGATGGACAGGGCTCTTTACGTTAAATAAATCTGCTGATGTTTCGGGTTCTGACATGAACGTACACTTCACTTTCCAGACGACCTTCCCGAAAGCCAGCGACGCCAACGTGGATGACGTTAAGTGCCGAAGACGAGTTTCTTACAAGAGAAAATCTTCCACAGGTCAGAACAAGATCGACCCAGTTTCCACAGACCGGTTGGTTAGAGGCTATGGAGGGCCGACAAGGTCAAAAATAATTGCAAATATAAAAAATATTTTATATGGCAATACTGCCAGAAAAATAGTCTTCTAAACAAAGAAACCAATAAATGTGCTGAACTTGTTTTAAACATTTTAATACAATTTTTATATTTATGCTAGTTTTTAACTTCAAATAAGATAACAGCAAATTATATTTATATTTCTTTATATTTATTCAATTAATTTTCATGCTTGTATTTTTTTGCATTTTTTAAGAATGCCCCCCCCCCATTTTTCTTTTTTATATTTCATTTTCTCCAAAACTTCTTTCATCTACACGGCGGAAAGTCGGAAAAAAAAATTTAAATGACTAACTGAATAAGCTAAAAATGACTGGGCAAAAACTAAATGGGATCAATACAAAGGTAAATTACAACAGGTAAAAATGGCTAAACATATATAAATGTCACATTTTATTAATTTCTCTATGGAATTCTTTTGTATTTTATTTAAAAAAGCTAATTGCAATATCAAAATGTTTGAGAGATTTTTATATCTGATTTTTGGACATTTCTGTCATTATACCCTTGTCAAAATTAATTGTTTTGAAAAAAACAACATAACATAAAACATTTGAAAATATAATGCTAAAATACAACTGGATATTTAATTAATTAATAAAAAACATATACAAGTGGTAAAACATTCTGATTAAAAGTAAAATGTTTAATGAGCCAGAAGTAGTTTTGGAGTTAATTTATGACACCAGTAGTCAAATTAGTAACGGTCTAAAAACACTTTAACCCATTTTAAATGGAAAAAATATGTAAAGTTGTCTTTAATGCTGAAGTATTTCTTAGAATTAACTTGAAAAACCAGGAAAAAGATTTACATGTCAATCACTGTTTGGTGTTTAAGTGCTGCCCTCCAGTGGAAACTAGAAGCATAAAATTAGTTTCAGTCCCGAATTTTACAGATTACTGATAATATTCACGCAGTTTGTTTCAAGGCACAAATTCTGAGTAAAAATCACCCAATTAATAAACGACCCCATCATCCAGGCATACAGGGGACAATTTAACACCCAGTCTGTTTGCCAGTTTGGCTTCTAGCAGCCAGAAATCTGCCTTTACACAGCACTCAATTTAATACAATTCAATTCAACTTTATTTGTATAACGCCAATTCATAACAAGGCGCTTCACAGACAATCAGTTTAAGCCAATCTGATTGTCACACATTCATTCATACAAGCCAGTTTATAACAAACAGCTGATGTAAACACTCAGCAACATGACTACAGCATGGCTAAACAGTCTCACCACCTCTCCAGTTTCCTACTGATGAGGACAAGTTTCCTGCGTTTCACACCCACACCCTGAACCCAACCTTTTAAAGGTGTAGGAAGCATAACAGTGCAAACAATATTTGTTGCTAGGTGGCAACAGGACAAGCTGGCATCCTGGGAGGAAGCAGAGAAGTCGGTGTTCCCCCAGCAGGTTTCCTGACGAGCGTCTCTCCCCACAGACTCCCCAAGCGTGGAGCCGGAGGGCTCCTACGGAGACGACCGGCACGTCTACGCCGCCACCGATCAGCGACCGGAGTCTGCCGAGGACGAGGAAGAGGAGCAGAGGCCCCTGTGTTCCGGCGTGCTGGGCTACCCGGTGGTTAGGGACCACGCCCTGGGCCTCGGGCTGAGCGGCGCCCCGAAGGGACCGGCTGGAGACGCCGTGCAGGACCCGCAGTTTAAAGGTAATGCGTCTCATTTAGAGTGAAGGACGGAAATAATGGAAAATAAAAAACCTAAAGAACATTTTCCCTGCAAGTTAATGAGATGGAAAGGCGCTTTATGATAGATGGAAATAAATAAAGATAAAATTGACCTTTTTATCTTTTGCCTGTGGCGTCATAAATGATTAAAAAGCATTAAAAACGTCTTTTTTAATTTAGTGGTAAATCTGCAAGTTTTAAGTTTTTCTCTATGGATTTGGCCTCAGGGATTAATGGAATAAAGGTTTCACTTTAAATAGAAAAGATGTGTTAATGTTCCTGTAAATCTGCAGTTAGAACGTTTATTTCTACACATTTCATGCTTTACAAAGCATCACAAATGGTGCAAAGAAAGCTTTAAAAAACAAGTAAAAGGCAGCAAAAATCACAAACCTGCACAGGCGTTTAAAAATAACAAAATTCCTGTAAATCTGCATTTTTGTTTAGTGGATTTTATTGATAATATGAACAGAAATATTCAGTGTTTGTAAAAAGATTAAAACATGAGAACAAACCATACATTTTTCCATTTTTTTCCATTTCTAAACACCAAAAATAGTTTTTTTTTTAATTAATTTATAAATGTTATTGAGGTTTTGATGATGGATGAAGAGAATAAATGCTGATTTAGATTCTATTTTACCGTAATTTATAAAAATCCTGTTGTAAAAACAGATAATTTTTGGGAATGTTATTTTTTGTTAGGAGTTCAGTTTTATTTGGAGCATCATGGTTTTTGTATTTCCACAAATACGAAGGCTCAGAGCCCTGTTCATGTATTTTTTTCTTCCACGGTTCTCTTGTGACAACAGGATGATTTATCTTAAGAAAACAAGAAAATTCACGTCAACACTGAATCTGAGAGCGGCTTCACTCGACTGTTACTTTCATCCTCATCTGTAGATGAAGAAATGCGATCGAATCCTTAGAAACTTCAGTGCATAGGTGTCAAACTGATATTTTTGGCCCACAAGGCGTTATCAAACGACTGCTAGAGCCGATACACAGCACATGTACCGCTAATAATACAAATTTCAGCAATGTCAGGAGATGTCACCTTCATTCAGTCCTGAGGATTTCCTCAGCTCAGCTATAATTATTATCATTATGCACTTTTTCTAGCTTCCACCCACCTGAATGGATTCATTGAAGAGTAGTTTTATTTGTTTGTTGAATTATTATATTATAATTTATTATAAGCCTGTGGGAAAAGGTTAATGTTGAAATTTTAATCAGAAAGCTGCAAAAAACTTTGATTTAAGAAATAAATGCCACTGATGCCTTTTTTTACATTACAAATTCAATTTCGTTTGCAACAATTACAGAAAATAAATCATGAACCTTAAAGCCAAGTGACCCCCATGTTTCTGATGAGCTGAAATTATGCTCATTGGGCGGTTCCTTCCTTCACATCTTGGTACTTTCACGATTCTTGTGACTCCTGAAAAAACAAAAAATGGGAGCTAACCAGCTAACGCTACGGCGCTGTTAGCGGCTAAAAACCGCGGTTGGGCTGCTCTTGGCCTCGTTTTCCTGGATATCTGGCACCTGTCAATCAAAACAATCCTAATTATGAGGAATTGTAGGATGAAATAACATCTAAAGGAATGAGTCAGAATGTTTTCCTCCCCCCACAGGTGTCATGAAGGTAAAGCTGAGCTTTTAAAGCTAAAATGGTTTTTGTACCAGGCTGTAAACATGTTTCATTCTGCTGGAAAGTTGCTCTTTTTACCATGAGAGTCTATGGGGATTGGCTCAGCCAGCCCCTAGTGGAGGAGGGGGGAACTGCTGACCCTAGTGGAGGAGGGGGGAACCGCTGACCCTAGTGGAGGAGGGGGGAACCGCTGACCCTAGTGGAGGAGGGGGGAACTGCTGATTTACGGCTGATGGGTCTTGAAATGAAAAGCATCGGTTACAATGATTTGTACAGTAAGGTTTCCTTCATACCTGCACTTTTATGTATATAAGGAGAGGTTTTTGTTTTTTACTGGGATTTTTCATTTTATATATGGCCATCTTTCCACATGCACACAACACAAAATGATTGTAACAAAAAAATATAATTACTGTAATTATAATCTGAATTCAAGTTGCAAACCACAGTTCTGATTCAAAAGCCCAACAGTTGGGTGATGCCGTCTATTAGTGACACCATTTATCACTCAGGTGTCTCAGAGTTGGATTGTTCAGCCTGAAAACAGCTGAAAATAAACTCTCACTGTTCCAGTAATTATAAAAGCAACAATTAGGTGTGTGCCTACTGGGCTGAAAATAAGGAAGCAGGCCATACGGAGAGACTTCATCAAAAATTCTGAATATGAGATTGACTCATCAAGTGGCCTGTTGGGTGCAATTCAATTATCTTTTTGTTTTGCTACAGGGAATGAGGCGGATGGATGGCAATGCAACCCAGTGAAATAGCAGGGGACTGCCGGTTCGGATAAGAGGTCAATAAAAGCAACAGCGTAAAAAAAAAAAGTGATAAGCAGTAAAATTAATAGATTGTGTAATGTTGTATCAAGAGAACTATTCTACTTGTTTTGTTTTAGTTGGAAATGGACATTTTTAGGGTATTCCTCCACTGTGTCTTATGGTAGTCTCTAATGGAAATCTGTAATGTCCCTGCTGTTTCGCTGCAACTCTTCCTCCACTAAACATCCTTAAATTGCAGCATCTAACTTATTTATTGCACGTGTTCAGAAATACGCACAAATACTCTATTTTGTGCCACGAATGAAACTGGATGAGGAGCTAAAACAAGACAGAAACCCATTTTATTCCTCTTTGCTCTTCCCAGAACCCAGGTCATCTTCCAAGAACCTTTGATGTTATCTAGATTCACTCTCCAAATGCAGATCTCATTCAATCACCCCGGGATCGTCTCCTCCTTCCTTATCTTCCAAAGCTTTTTCCTTCTCTTAGGAAACCTGCCGGAGCCGACTGCGTGCCGCTCGCAGCGATAAGCAGGAATAGAAAAAAGATGGGCTGGGTTTACCTCGGCTGCATTGTGCCAGCGTGATTGAATACCAATTCATGCTTTGTTTGAGACTGGAAGTGCCGGGCATGTGGGACACCCTCCTCTGCTTTGCAATATTCAAAGAGATCTTACATAATTCATCTTTTTTTTTCTCTGTTTTTGGAGAGCCATCTTCAAAGTGTCACTGGCAGAGCTGTTTAATTTGACGAGCCTGTGAAGCTGGAGTGCAGAATCATGACTGCTCGGCTTTGCAACTTCTCGCGGGACGGCTTGATATCGGGATGATAATGAGGCCCTCTTTTCAAAAGAATGGATGAATTAATAACCAGTCATCGGTCTGGGAGGAATAGTTCAAAGGCCGTCATAAAGACGTGGCTCTGCTTCCAAATGAGGGGAAGCATGACTGATTTAGGTCATGGACATGTTGGTGAATAAATCCTGATGTTTTTACTGCCGGGAAACAAACAAGCAGCAAACTGTGCTAACCCTGAGACGGGAAAGAACACTCACAGATTTTATTACTCACAATTATGTGGCAACATCTTTCTGACTCCTGGGAGCTCCTGGGTTTGTTGTTCCTGCATGTGCAGGAGGCAGATACTCTGTGAGGTAAACATAGCTGTGTCCTTATGTGCTAACAAAGACAACGTGCAAGTCCCATTAACTCCCATTAATCGCTGTGTTTGGTGGATGTCTGGAAATGTGCTTTAAAGGTGCATTGCACAAGTGTAAATGCTAAATCCTATTATTTTCTTTCCCCAACATGGTCTTCTAAGCTGCCTGATATGCAGGGTGAGCTGATCTGTCTCCACTGCAGCTGCCTCTATCGTCCTGTTCCTGCTGCTCAGTGAGAGGGATTCGTGCTCGCATCCTCAGGTCTGCATGTGGTTTGATGCTCATGCTCGAGAACTCCGCCGCCATTAGAGCTGTCCACTATAAATGGACAACAAGCGCCTCTCACACACCGACACACAGACAAATAAATGAAGAACTGTGTCTAGTGAGAGGAAGAGATGCAAAGTGGAGTCTGAGCGCTGCAGGAGGAAAAGCAGAGTCAGCATGGGAGCAGCTTTGGAAGAATGGAGGAGCTCCGATCTGCTCTGGGAATAAAACCGGCCCCTCAGCTGCTTCCTGCTTCCTTCCATGCAAGCTAATAAAGGCTTGTGGCCTTTTAATTGTTAACTGGCTTCCTTTAGACCTTGCTAAGTTGTGATCGCTTCTTTGCACTGGTGGGTTTAAAACCCAGCTGAGCTTGACATTTGCTTGAATTTTCTACATTTTTAAAGCTGTTTTTTTATGATTTTCATTGTTTTTAATGTTTTATTGGCCAGAACGTGGGCGAATGAGGTTGCCATTTATGTGGATCTAAATGAGTTTGGATAAAAATCAGTTGCTATGGTTACATGACAGATGTACTGATGAAAGATGATACCTGTGTCACCTCATGTCTGCAGAGACACAAGTCAAAAGTTTCATCTAAAAGTAAAGCTATGATTCTGCTAATCTACTCCAAAAATGAGCAGATCCTTACTCCATTAGTTAAGAACCGACATGTTTTGTTTTTAAAAAGTTCCTGCAGCTTGAAGGGAAGCAGTAAAACCTGGCACACGATGAACATGGTGAGCATTTTGCAGATATTTTCCTCAGGACTTAATCCAGGACTGAAAATCTGTCCTCTCTGTGCCAAGAAGATTTCATGCTTATCGTCTGCATTTTCTTAGTGCGTTTCTTTCAATTCAGTCCAGTTCTTCAAGTTATAAGAAAGAGTTGGCCATCGTGCTGATAATGACTGGTGCAGATTGTTCTTATTTCTACTTTTCTTTCATCAACCATAACAATTCTCTCTCTCTCTCTCTCTCCACCGTCACATATCATTTCTAACTTGCATTAATTCTCACTGGAGAGAATAGTTTGATGAGGAATCCCTGCAAACTGAAAATGCACGGAAACCCAGTGGAACCCGGACTCTCCCAAACAGAATTATGGCCAAGCAGAGTTGAAGGGAAAAATGTGAGCTGTTGTGTGGATACTATAGTCCCCACATGAGCCATCTCTATTTGTCTCAGCACCCAGACATCTGCAGCACTCACAGCTGGGAAAGGGAGGCTATTAGCAGGCAATTTCACCCCTCCTCTCCAGCACCTCTTTCCTCCATTAGGCAACTTCCTTCACGCTTTCTCGATGGACTGTTTTTAACATCTAAATCCACATTTTACATCCTCCTGCACGAAGGCTGAAGGCATGTGCGTCCCAGGTATGGAGCCGCGTTTGTTTTTTCAAGTCAAGTGGTCCAGAACAAAGAATAAAGAAGGTGATTAAACACGCTGGGTGTGTGAAAGGATTTGTCCATTATCCTTCCGCCCACTTGGAATTACCTCCACCGGCTTTATGAAGACATATTGTGGGACTGTTTTTGAAACTTAGAGAAGAATGGCATCTTGCTTATTAGACCGTTTTTACAATTTACTCGCAGGCTGCAAACAATGGGCCAGAAATAAACAGGCCATTGGGGAAGCGCAGAAGCTTTACGCATGCTAAAGCCTCTTTCAGTCCAGCATAACGGAATATCAGCACAATCAAACGCATTCATGCCACATTCTCATTTTTGACTTATTGTTAAAGTTAGTGAATGAATGTTGTTGATACGGCCGAATTTTAATTCAGGGCCATGCAATGAAAATGAGTGTGTGTGAGCCGTGTGATGTGGCTCACAGCTCTCTGGTAATCACTGGGCCTCTCTTGGTTAATCATTTCCTTAGTGTGAAGTAGGATACTTGCCCAAGTAGGCAATATAAATAGCTACTGGGATAAAAAGCTGGAGATGCAGTTCTTCTGTGGTGATGAACAATAATCTGCATCTGTCAGGCGGATGAAACGTACCCATGCACTCCCTCACCGGCTGCACACGGGCAAGAGGAAGCTTTTTTTTTCTACACGCGACAGTTTCTTAGTGATTGTTAATGATTGTAATCTTGTTAAATTATCAAATAATAAACGTATTTAATTTAATGAAGATTACTGGTTTTGGATTGTCTGTGCTGTAAAGGAAGCCCTGATGGTTTTTACTGCAGAGGTACTGCTTGAGCTGTTTTCCTAAAAACATTTAGTTTTAGTGTCACAGCTTTTCAGCCCTGGCCGTAGCTGGATAATACTGCTACAACTCCCCCAGACAGTGTTGTTTTTTAGAATATCTTGCAGTAAATTAGAATTTAAACACAAAGTGTCAGAAAATATGACTGAAATCTGTTATTTATTTATAGAATTTAAACACAAGACTTGAGATGTGGTGGCTGTGGAGGCCATTGGAGTCCAGTGGATCATGGATGTGAGCTGTGTGACAGCAGTTGGGACTAACGGGCCAACATGCACCTCATCTGCTTTATAGTTGGTGTTTTCAGAGATGCTGTCTCATCTGACATCAACATATCTATCTTCTCTCCTTCGGATCTTCCTCTGGAAACCCTGGAGATAAAACTCAGACCAACAACCAGGAATCTGCTTTCTCCCTAACCCTAATGCTCAGGCTGAACCCGAGCGAGTCGTCCTTCTCATGTCTTCATCGCTGCCGTGTCATTGGCTGGTTAGATATTTGTGTTAACAAGTGGTTAAGCCAGTGGATGTACTTATTTAGGAGGCTGGATTTATTTTGTTATGATTATAGATCTGACTGAGAGGACATGACTTGTGGAGTTCCCCAGGAATCTGTTCTTTGTTCAGTTCTTCTAACACCAGTTGAGTAAAATCTGTCACGGTCTGTGGCTTTTTGCTCTTCATTATAGTTATTTGTTATTTTGTTATTTCTTTATTCGCACATTGAAATCACATCAATAGAAGATATTAAAAGATGAATAAACATGCAGGAGAGAGGCAGAAACCCAAAAAGGCTTGTTTTGAAGCCTTTACCAAAAACAACAATAAAAAAGAAAAAGAAAAAAAAAACAGGAAAGAGTCAGTGGTAGCAACAGATCAGCTGATCAACAAACGTCATGATTGACAGGAACAGGAGAGGAGCAAAGTGACTATCAGTCAAGTTTGTGCAAAACTTAGATTTTCTTTTCTTTCTTTTTTTTTAAAGCAGGGAAGGTGACGTGTTGAGAATAATAAAACACCTCATCTCC
>JBAMHT010000025.1:14960085-14973277 GCA_037177075.1 Craterocephalus fluviatilis | reverse complement strand
AACCCCATTGTAATGTGATGCGTAGGTTTCTAATTATATACACCAACCCTACCGTTAGCATACAAGCAAAAAAAGGGTCTTGCCTTTGTTAGCTTCCGGCTATCGGCTGTCCCGATACCACTTTTCCACTTCCAATACCGATACAGAGGGTTGAGTATCGGCCGATACCCAATACCGATACTTACATTTTATTATGAGCAAAATATTGTGTCAAACCTCACCTCAAACCTTAAAGTCCACAACAGAAGGTGTGAGAAAAATTGAGTCATTAATTATTAACCAATGAGTTAATTTATTTAATTTAAAGACTATGTGTAACACACAGCACATTTCTGTTTTAAGAAAAAAATGTAGAAAATGAACTAGGGCGATCTCATAAAGGGTGCTGAGGTAAAAGGGATGGATAGAAAATGTTGATCACCTGGTATCTGCAACAGTATCGGCCGATACTTTCCAATCCGTGTTTTTTTGTTGGTATCGGATCGGGACAGCCCTAGTCACTACCCAACACTTTCTGGGTTGGACTCCAAACATGTGGACACATGGAGCTGAGAGAAATGAAATGGACTTTACCTGAGGAGAACTGGGATCAACATGGACGGGCTTACAGGGTACGCTGGCTCCTTCCTCCTAAAAGCCGCCCCGACTCGAAGAACAAAAGTTGCTCAAGCCCGACTCTGCACGCTCAACCCGACGGGTCGTCTGCTGAACTTTTCATGGGATTTGCAAACTTTTGCACAGACATAAGAAAAACTTGCTATACTGGCTATAAATGTCACTTTTTAAATCTAGTACTGTTCACAATTGTTTTTATGCATTTTTTTAAACGTTTGCCACTGTATTTTATACAACGCAACACTTAACAGCTAATTTGAATGTTTCTGTTCTTAACTATATTTAAAGAAATTAATATATTGTGTAAATAGAACAATGAATAAATAAAACGCGGTTGTATAAAACGAATAAAAAGATTGCATACTAGTTATAAATGTGTTTATTGTAAAAACATTTTTCTGCAACACGGAGTGTAGAGGTGAAAAACTGTTGTACAGAAACTTTGAGAAAAATATGTTCACAAATGAAAATACAGGTCAGTCACTTTGGCTTGTTAGTAAAATATAAAGTTAATGAGAATCTACTGCAATTACTGTCAATGGAAGAAACCTTTTAGCAAGGTATGAAATATTCGTTGCTTCATACATTTCCTGGACATTATACACAGTTCATCTAAGCACGACAATGGCTTAGAGGAATTAGTATAAATATACAATTTATGAAATATTTAACTAAAATATTTTATTTATTGAATTAGCGCTACACCATTACTGGAAAAATGTGTCACGTTGTAATTCGGCATAGTAAAAACTATCCTGTCAAGTTTTACGGGTAAAGTAACCAGTAATCATTTTAAATGCAATAAAGCCATTAACATAAGCACTTTAAATAAGTTTAAGAAATTTTGAATTCCTAAGAGAAAAGGGCTCACATATTACATTAGCAGATTATTACATCAGAATCAGAATGACATTTATTGCCAGGAAATTTTCATTACAAGGAATTTGTTGTGATTTGACGGTGCCTATATAAATATGAAACAAAAGATATGAACACAAGCAAACTGAACATATAACATTTAGACTGGAAAACTATATAAAGAATACTAATAAAAATAAAATGAAATTGTGTTCATTTTATTTGTATTCTTTATATAGTTTTCCAGTCTAAATGTTATATGTTCAGTTTGCTTGTGTTCATATTTTTTATGTTTCATATTTATATAGGCACCGTCAAATCAAAACAAATTCCTTGTAATGAAAATTACTTGGAAATAAATGTCATTCTGATTCTGATGTAATAAATTATATATATAATATACATTGATGAAAGGGTAATATTTGCCAAATGATGCAAATTAATCCTTTAAAATACTGAAACAGAAGTAATTATAACAAATTCTGAAAGCTGAGAAGCTCAACTTTGTGCTGATATACGGCCCAGTACTGTATAGGTATATCTCAGCTTTCAGAATCCGTTGGAATTACGTTGATAAACAGTTGAAAAGTTACAATATCAAATAACGTTTGAGGTTCTGTCTCTTGTGAAAACACCAGGTTTTAAAAGGATCAAACTACCAACAGCACAATAACTTGCTATATGATTGCGTCTAAGGGGAAGATGATTGGCTGAGGGAGAATAAGTCAAATGGACACGTCATCTCACGATACAATAATCTTTAAAATTTTTAAAAGGATTGTGCATTGCATCCATGAGGTGGGGTAAAGTGATTTGAGTTAGTTTGATTTTAGTTTTTTCTTTTTTTTTAAAGTTTTCATTATTTATTCGATTTAATTAAAAAAAATTTAATATTATTTGCCAACTATTTTGCATGTCACTTCAGATTATTGAATTTAATCTAATTTTCATTTCTCCTTTTGTGTAAAGAATTCTTCTGGATAAAAAAATGTTATCACCAAAAAACAAACAAACAAAAAAAAAACAAACAGTACTGCATACTTGGACATTTCATACTTTTGTCATGTTTTCAAAAGAAACTTTTTCCCCCCCATTCGTGAACATTTTTACAAACATCGGTAAAATGCCAAAGAAACTGATGAAACAACATATTCCATACCTGGATGTCCCATTTTAGACATTTAAGAATTCCTAAGAAATAAACTACAAGCCACAGTATTTCATACTCTGAGGAAAGGATAGAATAATGGATTTCGCACATTGACAGTAACGTTACAAAACATAATTAGCACATTTCCTTAGAAAAAACAAAAGGCAGATTGTGTCTGTAAATGTTTACACATTCACATAATGGTTTAATTATGCTGGAGCGTATAACAAGTTAAAAGTGGCACTAAACAGAACGTGTGTAAAATAAATGCTTTACATGGAAGATATCAGTCACAACCTCTTCAAGGTCATTTTCTCTCAGATTACAACATTCAGCTCATGTTACAGTATATATTCAGATATGTCAGAAACCTCTCATAGAAGCTTCATGACATCTAATATTTCCCTCTAAAGTGGTTTCTGCACCTGCATTATTCACGACAAAGGCTGAAGCGTTACAACAAGCATTGCAAGCCGGTTCATTCTAATATATATATATACTGGCCTCCCTTTACCTTCCCCTGAAGCACTGATGCAGCACTGGTCGCCGACTGGTAACACCTTCGCCTCCATGGCTGCACTTTAAATGGACATGGTGCACAGGATAAACTGGTAAAAGAGAGGGAGAAAGGATGAGTTAGCACATGCCGGGACTTATGGGAATTCCTATAAACTACAGAGGAAAGTTCACTTAAAACCATTAATGCCACATTTCACAAACTAACCAATAAAAAACGATTACACAATTTTTGTATAATTTATTGCTTTTTTCATATTTTTGTATTAATTTCTAACTTGGGCATATTTTGTCATCCAACTTTAGAAGTGGGTGAAGTACAGATCCCTGTGGGACGCCAACTATTTTCCCTCATTTCCAGATCTTTCTGCTACTATTCTTTGCTTTATTCCAGCCGTGGAGGACCAGTATTTTTTTCTTCTTTTCTGCTCACTTGTTGATTTCAATTTAAGCTCTCTGATTGGGTGAGAGTTGTACAGGAAGTGGCTTTATCATCATTTCTGAGGTCTGTCAGCAAACAAAGTAGTGCTTGTGATGAAGATGTGATAAATGACAGTTCATTATGGATGGAAACCTCCTGGAGGGGATAAAAAGGTCTAGAAAACATATTGTCCGAGTCTCAATTACAAGTATGAGGATTTTTCTTTTATAAAAACCAAAGATTCTGTAAGTAAAACATGAATTCAGTGATTTAGTTACTATATACTGGTGTTGGTGACCCTCCGATCAATTATTTATTATATATGAATGAGTCGTCCTGCAGGAGCTTCTACATATCGGGCTTGAAAACAGTCTGTCTTCATAAATAAGGAGGATTAATCTGGATTTCTGCATTAATTATTAAAGAATTAAGGTGTTAAATTTAGATTTATCTCTTTGTTAACAGCTTAATTTGGACAGCCATGATAAAAATCTAATTTATTTTATAAATACAGGTTTTTCAATAATCTGGCGACCCAGTGACTTAACTGACGCGTGAAACAGGAACTTACATCATCATACTGGAAGTTAACAGAGCCTTGCTGCATGGTGTCCCTCCGTCTGAAGTTATCTGGAACAAGACAAGCAAAAATCACTGAGGGAATGTAAAACGAGACGGGCAGGTACTCGGCCAGCATGTCGGGTCCTGCTGCCTTCATACCTGTTAGAGCTCGCAGTTTGACACAGCAGGCCACGTAGTCGTCAAAGAAGATGCGGCCTCCCTTGTTGTAGCGTTTTATGATGGCGTTCAAGGCCTGCGGGCTGACTCGGTAACCTGCAGAGGTCACGTTTTATTTTCAGGGTTTTATGGTCGCATTAAACAGAGATACAGCATCAGTTTCTCTTTGCATGTTGAGCTTCAATCAGTCACAGTTAATGGTTTAAACCCAGAAGTTTAACTCAGGCTGGTTCCCAGTGGGAAGGACCAGTAACACCACCACATAATAATGTTTTAGTACAGAAAAGTACTTTATCAACATGTTTACATTCAACAGCCATTTTAGAAAATTCTGTTAACCTGAAATCTACAGAGAAATAGAAGTTCCTACAAATTTTTTGGGTTATTATGTTTTAATGTAAAGAGATCTAGAGGGTAGAGATAAAGATAAATAAAGATAGAGATAGAGGGATAGATAGATAGTCACGCTCAGCCACCATGATCAGTGCTATTAGTGGCGCTCATGACGATGATGACGAATCGTAGCGACTCACCCATGGCGCTGATGGCCTGAGACATCTCTTGAGGCTCGACAGTGCCGCTGCGGTCCTGGTCGAACATCATGAAGTTCTGCTTCCAGCCGTTCACAGCCGTGAACAGCTCCTTGAACTCGTTGAAGCCCATCTTCCCCGTGAAGTCTCTCTGAGTGCGCGGTTAGGGTTTAATAACAGAGACTGCATGTTAGCTGGGTTTCCACGTCACACAGAAAGGATACGTCCAGCATGGCGATCATGATCCTGCACGTGTCCAGGCTGAAAGCTGCAGGAAAAAACAGATTCAAAATTAGAAAACTTTTATTCAGCCTGATTGATGGCAGAAATTCAGCCAATCACTAGTAAACAAATCATCTAATAATAACTATCAAGAAGCCTAAAAGTAGTCGTGAAAAATGAAATAAAAAATGTCATACATTATAAATGGATAATATAAAAACTTCAAATACAAAATATAATTTTTTTTAGTTAATTTTCTATTAGATGAATAGAATTTCATGATGCGCAAACATAAAATTAAGACGTAAAAATTATTTATATACATTTCAAACAAATAGCTGCTAAAAACACAAGATACCAATTAATATAGAAATGAAAAAATTAAATGGTTATAAAAATGTTTATTAAATTTATAGAATAAAATTTCTAATAAATGAAAACAGATTTTTTTCATTGACCAATGAACACCTTGCGCTGTTTTCAATCAAATGCTTCACCAAGACAATTAATCAATTTGCATATTCAATAAATTTTAAAAAATCATGAGTTTTTGTTGATCCCTGACTTTTCCTAAAACTTACATTTTCATTCTCAAAGACCTGTGAATGAAAAGTGTAGAATTTTCTTTTTCTTACATAATATTACCCTTTGCTTTGATGAGAACTCGTGCAGTTTTAGGAAAAGTCGGGCAGCCGCAAGGATTCATGATTTCCAGTTATCAGATATGCAAATTCAGAAACAGTACTTTAAAGAAAATGTATATTACAAAAATCTAAAAAAGGATGAAGCCAGACAAAAATATTTATCATTTTGTTGACTTACAAAAGTTAAACGTTTACACACCTTGGACATCTCCATCTCTTCATAATTAAAAACAATTCATCAATTACCAGAAAACGTAATTTTTCTCGATTTGGAAATAAAAATGCTCATAAATCAGGTTGTGACCCAGTAAAAATTGTATAAATAGAACAGACCTGAATATTGACCCAGAAAAATTTTTAAACACAAGCCTTTACGGTTTCAAATGGAACATTTTGCAAATTTTTGGCCAAATACCCCAAAATTTGCATATTTAAACAGAAAATTTCAGGAAACTTGTCATAGAAAAATTTATAGTTTTAATAAGGAATAAGGAGTTTTCTGGCTGATAAATCTTAGTTTTACATTTAATCCCTGAAGCGTCTCAGTGAACACGCTGCTATTTGTTATTTACAGCAAAGACCGATGTGACTGGTGTATCCCTTTTATTCTCTTTACTTTCTCTTTCTGTCTCTCAGTATTTTGGTTCATCGAATGATCAAGTAAATCATTAATCGATAATTGTTTCATCTTATCGATCGATTAACGCATAAGCTGCACTTTTTCTGAGAAGCTGAATTTCCCTCCAAATCAACAGGTTCCTTCCTACGAAAATGCTAATCTTTGTCCTTGATAAAAGATTTTTTTCTTAATAGCAGGAGCACATTCACACATGGAACAATGCAAACAAAGATATCATTATTATCATTATTATTATTATTAATCTAATTTAATATAGTTAATTAAATTATTTCCATTGTCAGAGGACAGTTTCTCTGTGGGCTGGGGAGGAATTACAGGCTCAAAACGATTAATTGATAATTGATTACTTGTTTGCATCCCTAAATCAATTATTCAAATAAACAAAATAAAATAAATAAATTCAGAATATCAAGGGGGTCCTTATATTTATAAAGCAACCATAAACCATCATTCTGCTTGCTACGATGCTGGACAAGTTTAAAGAAATAAAAGATAAATAAAAATAAAAAAGGGCCGACCCCTCAGAGGTGGATTTAAACTTAGAGAGGAAGTGATTAAAGCTGCAGCTTCACTTCCTCAGTGAAAGTTTCTAACAGCTCTGAAGAGGAAACGAAAGGTCTGGACGGGTAAATGAGGCGGAAAACACTTACGGGCGTAGCTGCCGGTGAAGCCGGCCTGAGTCAGACACCTCTGCAGCTCCTCCGCATCGATCTCCCCGTCCTGCACGGAAACAGATTCATGGTTATCTGGTTAAAATGCCACCACACCAGACCAAAGTCTGCCGACGGTGCAGGCTCACCTGGCCAGCTATGGCTGTGAAGTAACCCCACATCGGATCGTTAGCAGCGGGGGACGGGGCACCGTATCCACCCGGGTAGCCTCCTCCGTACCCCGGGTATCCTCCCTGGGGGTGTCCGCCTCCCATTGGCCCACCCATGCCTCCCATTTGCCCCCCCGGCATGCCTTGGTGTGGCATTCCCGGCATGGGTGCACCGTACTGAGACAGTTAACGGTTTCCAGTTAGCAAACAACACGTAGTAAACAATCATGTGACAGGCAGATGATTGATGGATGAAACTGTGAATGAAGGGAGGAGCGAGTGACTCGGAAGTCCGCAATGAAGAGTAAAAACTCTGGTTTCCCATCGTGCTGGAGCAAAGTACAGGAACATTATCCGTACATTTATATCCACATGTGTTAGCAGGTCAGACGTGTTCGCAATGAAACACAGCGAGTCAAACTATTGAACTTTATCAATCTCCCAACAGCCTGTTAACTCATTTCATTCAGGCAGAGGGTCCAGAGGACCTGGACTAAGAAACAATGCTTTTTAAAAAAAATAATAAAAAGTGCAGTTTCAACTATTTAAAAATTCACACATTTTTCATTGTGTACATTTAATATAAAATATACTAATATCTGAATATAGATTTATCACATAGATGTTATTCTATTTTATTTATACGATTTATTCTATATAATTTAATTGGGATTCACACATTGTTCATTGTTTATAGTATGAATACGTTTATTTTTATTTCCATCAAGTTTACATATATTTAATCAAATATATACAATTGAAATCTAAAATATAAATTATTTAAACATTTTAATTTAATAATATTTACATTTAATGCTGTCTATTGGTTTACTTACATCAGTCATTTGTTATTAATTGGTTTGTATTAGGGATTGGCATAATTAATCAATCATTAAGATTTTAAAATCGATTACAATATATTTTTATCTATTTATTAAATGCATCTTTATACTGGTGCTAAAGTTGTCTGTAAACACAGATTTTACATTGCAACCACTGAATGAATCCTAATTAACACAAGAATCATTCATATTGTCATAAAAACCTTAAAAAGGAAACACACTGGGTTTCATCTACTTTCATTTAATTCAAATATAAGCCATAGACACTGAATTTTAATATAGAAATATTAATGACTAATCAATAATGGATCGTTAATTCTCCTGACAATTGATTAAGACAATTTGATCGAATGCCCATCTCCAGCTTATATGAATGTATGAAAATCAGATTGGCTTAAACTGACTGAAGTGCCTTGGAATGACGTTATGAATTGATGCTATAAAATAAAAAGTTTAATTGACCTGAATATCTAAAAGTTACCAAAACAATCTACACAATTCTATTTGATATGAATTTTTTTTTAGAATACTCTTACTTCATTTGACTTTTCAAAATGAAGATATTTTAATCATTTTAAACATTTTCATATTTGCAATTTTTCCAACTTCCAAATCACAACTCATCTATAAAACCAGCAAAAGATCCAATACCAGGCATCTGAAAGTAAAAAAAAAATCTAATATTCGATAAATAACTTTTGGAAGTTAACTTTAGCAGTAATCCTGACCATTTGACCTTACCTACATCATTTTGATTTGATGGTTTTATTTTGAACAGTAACACCCATACAGAAAACAAAACAAAACAAACAAAGAAAATCACACTAACTGAAGTAATAAAGACAAAACAAGCTATCCCCTGCATTGTTTTACATCTAAACCTCAACTGGACCCATAAAAACCCTCTGGCGGCCCCCTGTTGGACCTCAGACCTTATGTTTCAAACTTCCAAGTTACAACACAACTTCTCCCCAAAGTGGCCACAATTACAACACTATTTCCGACTTAATACCTAACTTTTAAGTTCAAAGTTTAACCACAGTTTTGAACAAGTCACATATCTAACAGAGACTGTATGAAATGACAGAATAAAACTATAAAAGTAGTTTTAATGGTTCCGTTAAAAGTTAAATAGACTTCTCTTCATCCTTAACACAGCTGGTTTAATTTGACTAAATTAAATTTATTAACCCGGAAGACCTGCGTCCTTGTTAAAATCCAACCTTAAACGGAAGAAATACTCTTCTACATTTATTAAAAAGCTTTGTTAACAGAGTTTTGCCAGTTTTTACATCCAAACTTGTAGATTTTTGCCATAAAATCTGCTTTTTGGCTCTACTGGCAAAGAAGCACGCGCGTCCAGGTGCATGTTAGCTAGCTAACGTAGCTCGCGTGTCACTTTAAAAGCCCGGTAATAAACGTTTCACTCACCCCGCCGTATCCCGGATAAGCCATTTGATTAAAACGAGACTGATTCAGACGAGTTTAACAGCTTTGAAACAGTTACCGACGCCGTTTTCCTGCGTTACAAGACTTCTACTTCCGATAAATCCGCGCAGCTGTTGGATGACGTCATGTCCGGGCTGCTCGAGCGTTCCTGGAAGTCAATTGACTGACAGCGTAGGCGAACAATCAGAGAAGAGGAAACAAGATAAACCCCGCCCATTAACTCTGAGTTGATTAAAGTCACCAATATTTTAGAAATTAAACTCCTTTTTTTGTTAAATGTTGGCTGAAATGTTAAAATTATTTATTTATTTATTTGAATTAAAAAATATTTTTATTTATTTATTAATTTAATATATTTAAGACTGCCTGGTCCAACATTACCCACTAGATGGCGCCATGTAAACCAGGATGGAGTTTTATAAACAGAAACCACTGTACTAAAAAATCCCAACTGAATAAAGTTAAACAAAAGATAATTAACAGAAAATAATCATATTTTAAAAAAAATATGATAATGGGAGAATATTAAGACAAAGGATTGAAAATGGGATTTCAAAAGAGATCAATGAAAAGGTAAATTTAAAAAAAGATGGAAAATATAAAGAAAACATTATTACTTTATTTTTAACAGGATTAAAAATAATAAATGAAGAGATCACAAATTTTTGAAAGTCCTGTTTTTTCTAAAAGTTTCTAAATTACTTCATACAGTTGCATTATTATATGCTTTTATGCAAATGTTTTTATTTCTTTATTTGTAAAAAAAAAACAATATGAATTTTTCTGCAACTTTTGCTTATGTATGATAATTATTTCATTTTAATTGGATCATTTTTAAATGCTTATTTTGTTTGATTGCTATTTATGTAGTTTATTTTATATTTAATTTTTATTTGGTTTATCCTATGTGTTTTATTAATTTAATTGTATCTAATTATATCTGTATTTAATTGATCATTTGATACATGTATTTTTAGTTCAAATGTAATATAATTTTATTTTGATCTCAATCTTAATTACATTTAATTTCATTAATTTTTATTTTGGTTTTTAAACTTTGAATTTATTGATATATTTTGATTTTGTTATTCAATCTAATCATATTTTACCTGTCCTATTAAAATTTACCTTTTCCTCTCTTAACTGTCTTATTTGCATTTAAGTGCTTTTAATGTTTTCTATGTTCTCATGAGAAAATATCTGTTTCTCTTTATGCAGGTACTCAGTATTCATTATCATCTCCTTTGCATTCAGACTTGTGGAACATGAATTCAGGTAAAAGAGCAACCAGAAGGGTTCTTCTAGGTATTCCAGATATTTTTCCCAGATAAAACTTAAACAGGATTCAGTTTGTGGCCAGGAATGTCATGAGGCCTACCAGTGAGGTCTGAGCCCAGCATCTCTGTTTACCCCCCAGAATAAACATCAATACTTCCGTTGCAGTGGGTAATAACCAGGATCTTCATGCATGATTACCCAGCATTCTTTGCAGGAAATAAACAGAAGCATGCTGCAGCTCTGCACTGGAAGCACAGCTGGAAATATCATTGGTTCCAATAAAATGAGACACAATCTGCTCATAAAATTTAACATTTAGTCAAAAAACAAAAACCTACTTAAAACATTGTCTGATTAATCTTATTAAATAACAAATAAAAAGATAAATACTGTAGAAATTACCTTTTTTATCTGATTTTCATTTGATCTCTTTCCAAGTGTAAACTGTAACTCAGGAAGTAAAACTGTTTGTTTCATCTGGAGGCACAACTGCATATTTTTGTGTCTTCTAAATGTTTTAAACGCCAAGGCATGTCAGGGAAGAATTTCTGTCTCCACTTCAGACCAAGCTCCATCCATCCATCATAAATAATAAACACAAATTAAAGGGACACTGTGTAACTTTTGACAAAAACGTCAGCCTAACGTGAATAATATTGAAGGATTTATGGGGTCAGTATTCAGTGTTTGACACAAGTCGGTGCTCTGAAGCGGCTGCCCTCTTCAAAAACCAGACATTGTAACTTCATGGTAGTGGATCCGTCTCTCATGGGATCATGTGACCTGCATCGATTTACTTTTCCACGTCTTCTAGCAGCGTTTATTCAGAACAGCAGCAGTAAGTCCTGATGAGCTGCAGAACGTTGCAGAGTCTAAAGGTGGTTAGTTGAAGCTAATCGGCTACAAATCAGAGCTAAATGATCAAATTCATGAAGAAAAAAAATACATTTAATCAAATATTTATAACTGTATATAATTACAGATTTTAAATATTAAGTATTCAAAATTAATTGTGTAAAATATATATAAGGTGAAAAAAAGTAATATATATTTAAAGAAAATGTATAATTTACTTTAAGAACATTAAAATAAAAAAAAGATTATATAAATTGAAAATATTCTGTTATAAATGTGAAATATACAGATATTTTGATATAAAAACAAAGATGACACAAGATATTTTAATAAACAAAATGCATGTGTAACTTCCTCCATCAATTTCAGGTTGTTCATATTACTTACTAAAGAGATTATTAATTAAAAGGTAAAAATTTTCATAATTTACTTTATTGTGCTAAGACATTATTTACACGTTATTTTAATGGGTTGACTCACTGGAGACCAGAAGGGTCTGACTTTAAATGATTAATTTAGCTTAGAAAAAACAGTACAAAGAAAATATGAGGAAAAGAATGAGTGAAAATACTTTGAGTGTAAATATAACCAATTATCCGCAGAGTGAGTTTCCGTGTCACTGAAAGTTCTGCTCATTAATAGGACTTTATAATAGGAATGCAACGATGCCACTTTTTCCCAAAGCGATACGATACCGATACTTGAATACTTGTCGATACTATGATGACTATCGATACCAATACTTCTACCATACTAAAAAAATGCAATGAATTGGAGGACAGGTTTTACTTTCTCCCCTGCATTTTACAAGAAACGATATAAATATAAATAAAAAATGACGAATTTCAAGTGAAAATATACATTGTGCGTAATAAATTCGAATCAATTCCTGATATTGATCCTATTTAACGAGTACGTGTACTTTAGAGCGGTATCGGTACCGATGCAACCCTACTTTTTAAGAAACTAAATTGTAATTGTAGAGGATTTGAATTAGCACAATTTTACATAAAACTGTTCACATTTGGTACAAGAATATCGAAAAATTAAATGAATAATATAAGGATATTTTGTCGCGTTGCATCAAAGCAAACGCTGGAAGACTCATTTAAATAAACGTTTTTTCCATCTGTCGTAAATGGAGGCATCTGCAACGAAACGCTCGTCAAACAAGCCGGCTGCATTAGAGAAGACATCCACTGTCCTGTGTTTGCGGAGGATGTCCGGTGTGAGGGCGATACCGCGTCTCCTCCTCGTAAAGCCACAGCTCGGTGTTTGTTAAGCTTTTAGCAGCTCTTAGCTCGCACGCTTCGTTCGAGGAAAACCTCCGCCAGACTGAAATAGACCTCAGCGCCGTCCTCGTTTTCCAGCGGCCCTGCAGGCCGAGACATCGTTTCACTGCCGGCAGCGGATGGACATTAATGGTCCACTCAGATTATTAATTTTATGGTGTTTGTCCTCAATTATCTGAGACAACAGAAGCAGATAAAACACAGGAAACGGACCAAAGGAGGTTTTCCTTCCTGGTTCTGGTCATGATGGAGGTTTTCCTTCCTGGTTCTGGTCCAGATGGAGGTTTTCCTTCCTGGTTCTGGTCCAGATGGAGGTTTTCCT
>JBAMHT010000025.1:14884924-14898138 GCA_037177075.1 Craterocephalus fluviatilis | reverse complement strand
ATATTATATTTATATTTTTATATATTTTATTATTTTCTTCTTTATTATTTATATATGAATTTCCCCATGGGATTAATAAAGTGTTTTTCTTTTTTTTTTTTTTCAAAATTCTGTGATTAAAGTCAGAATTCGGACTTTGTTCCTCTAAATTCTACGTTTTTTTTTCAGTGGCCCAAATACTCTTCTGTTCATACCAAATAGATTAACATATATAAAAAAGGAAATAAAACGGACTGAAATCTTCACTCACCGTTCTTGTCCATCGAATGAGGCTCAGACTGCTTCTTGCCAATATCAGCAAAAGATCGTACGATAGGAATGCGGTTGGCCAGCTTCTTGTGGTTCTGGTGGTGGTGCTGTTTGAGCAGCGCCTCGCGGATCCTCCTCCTGGCGTCCGGGCCTACAGGCCCGGACACCTCATGCTGATCTAGGACCATGTCTGAGGAAAAGAAAAAGCACGGGAAAGCCACTTTATGACAGCAGAGAGAGCCCGCGACGCTAAGCTGATTACACTGATTGAACCGCACCAAACCAGGTTAAACTCAATCGATTCCACAGATAAACATCCCTGAATCCTGAAAATACAGTTCCCGTTCCTGCATGAAGTCTGAATGAAGCTCAGCAGCCAATCACACGGCAGCTTGCATGTTAATGCTAATGGATCTAATTCTAATTCATGTAGATGCTAACATTTTCATACCGATGCTAACAGCTCCATGTAAATACTGACGTGGATGCTACCAGTTCATGTATATGCTAATGGTACCCTCTAGATGCTAACTACTGCACATGGATGCTAATGGACTCCTATAAATGCTAAATGATAAATCTAAAGAATCCATGTAGATGCTAATGGTTTCATGTAGATGCTAATGAATTCATTTAGATGATCGACGTAGATGCTAACATCTAAAATAAAACGTAGATGCTAACAGCTTCATACAGATGCTAATGGCCTCATTTAGACAATCGATGTAGATGCTAATGGTTTTATGTAGATGCTAACAGCTTCATGTAGATGCTAAGCTTCGTACAGATGCTAACTGCTTCATGTGATGCTAATGGCTCCATATAAGGACTGACAGATGCTAACATGATGGTTGAAGGCAACGAGAAGAATTAAAATTTAGATGAAAATTTGAATTTAAAGAACCAACTTAATTTGATTGAAAAAAACACTTTCTTTGCTGAGAAGAGGATCATCGGCTCCCGATATTCACCTGCGATCTCCTCCAGCGAGTTGGCCCTCATGTCCAGCATCACGGTCCCGTTCATGATGCAGCTGCGCAGCTCAAAGAGGCTGTGCAGAGAAAGCGTCGCTACGTAAGGTTTACTCCATCTCTCGCCACCGTCCTCAACGTCCTCCTCGAACTTCAGCCACCTGCAGACAAACATAAAGCCAAATGTTTAAAGATCCGTTAAGTAAGAAGGTGTGAACGTCTCCAGAGGGAAGCTGCATTTCCATGTTGTTTTTAATAAATAAAAGAGATGTTTTGAAATTTTTGTCAAACTATAATCGTGATTTTCCGTTTTGGAGCATTTCAGTTTTTATCATGAACTGATCTTCTATATTGGAGTTTAATGATTGTAAAAAGATTCCCGTCTCCTCCTCTGTTCAAACGTTCCGTGAAATCTTCAGACTGGTCACAAGACCTCAGTACGTCGCATCAGGGGAAGTGGAAATGCGGAAAAACTGTTTCGAATATACTTTTAGAAAATAATTCCATGAAACGTCAGAAAAAAAGTGAAAATTTTTTATATTGGCGTTTTCGTTACCAGATTATTATTGCGATAATTCAGTTTTGTGTAGAAAACTTTTTTGCAATATTTGAGTTTTTTTTTAAAAAATGGGTGTATTTCTACTACCAAATTTTTATTGCGAGTATTACGTTTTCCGTGAAGCTTTTTTAGCAATATTTGAGAAGTTTTTCAAAATGTAGCCATTTCCATTATCACGTTTACTACGATATTTAGGTTTTGTGTCAAAGCTTTTAGCTATATTTGAGAGTTTTTTTTTAAATGGGTGTATTTGTACTAACAAATTTTCCGTGAAATTTTTTTTGCGAAATTTGAGAAGTTTTTCAAAATGTAGCCATTTCTATTGTCACATTTTTATCTAATATTTAGATTTTGTGTAAAAACTTTTAGCGTTTTATTTTTTTTTTTATGTGTTAATTTATACTACATAATTTTAAACGATTTGTAGGTTTTTCATGAAATTATTTAAGCGACATTTGAGAAGTTTTTCGAAATGTCACCGTTTTCATTACATGATTTTTATTGCGATATTTTGACATTTGTTGTTTAAAACCTTTTAGTGACATTTGAAATGTTTTTTAGAAAACGTGGGCGTCTGTACTTCCAAATTTTTATTATGATTTTTAGGTTTTTCATTAAATACTTTAGCGATAGCTGAAATGGTTTTCGAAATGTAGGCATTTACCATATTTTTATTACAATATTTAGGCTTAGCTGTTTCAGGGTTAATGGAAACACAGCTGACCCGGAGGGCGTACCTAGCTGTCTCTTTCCATTCGGCGTCCTCGCCTTCTCGGAGGCAGATTTCGTCCAGCTCCGTGAACAGGGCGTGAGGGATATGCTCTTCGTCGACATCCTCTGTTCCCAGCAGGAACTGCACCCTCTGAGCTGGAGTGTCTGCTGCAGCAAATGGGAGACGTGGAAGAAAGTAGCAGGACCACATGGTTCGTATCTGTCCTGCAAAGGTTTTTATCCAGGAGTCCAACACTTACTGAAAGAGGGGGATTCCCGCCCGTCGTCGGCCGTGGAGTCCCTCTCTTTGGACCTCTTCCTGTGCTTGTGTCCGTGGTGGCGGTGGCGCCGATGCGACCTCCTGCCGAGAGGAACATGGACTCCAATGTAGAGAGTCCGGTGACCTGAAGGCAGCACAGAGGTGGTTAAACAGTGATCTGAACACTGGAAACAGGAATCGCCACCTAGTTCACCACGTGCATTGGAAATACAATGCACTTTCTGAAATTATAGAAAATAAGAATAAATTAGGATAAAAAGAAGAACTCAGCTGGTCCCCCTTTTGTAATTACTGTGGAATTACAAAAACCTTGAGGAAATTAATACTGCACACGGCTAATTTAATCATAAATCTATTTTATTATTGTTACTGTATGTAGGCTCTTCCTTTTTTGTCATTTTTTACTTTGCTGTTGCCTGTGATGTTTTTTTTATGTGTACTGTTAAACAGACTTGTAAAATTACGGAATATCATGTAAATGTATTATTTAATCATTTAATCAAATTATTAATACTATGTAGTCAACAAATGTATCTGTACTTTTTTTTCTCATAATTTTAAATCTCATATTTAAAAGAGAAAAAAATACACTGGTCAAAGTAAGTTAGGGATATTATTTACAGGGCTATTTTCCAAATTGGGCAGAATTTTAATGAAATAAGTGAAAGTTCTCATTGATATTACTAATAATGAATGAGAAGAAACACCATTTTCATTAGCTTAATATCTAACACCTGTATGACACCCAGTCTCTCACAATATCCTTAACTTATGTGAACGGTGTTTATTGATCAGAAAACAAGACTCCACTTTTTATAGTCAAACATCATCTGGTCATTAGAATGTAAACAAAACAAATTATAACAATATTAGCTAATTATCAGCTTCTTACAAACAGAATAAAGGTTTCATGTGTTGAATAATTCAGTTCAGAACGAAGGTTTTAGGAGTCATAGTTATTAAACTGGGTCTAATGTGGTGGAATCGCCCTTGAACATCAACAGAACCTGGATGTAGGAGCAAAACCAAAACCAGATAAATAAATGAAAGAAAAGCAGAAATTCGGTTACAGCAGATTTTATTTCTTCATCAGTTCCTTCTTATAGTAATTTTCTTATAACTTCAGATCTTTTTCTCTGTATTCGTGGTAAAATGGTTGCATATTTGCATAAATGGTTGCAAAAACCCATCTGTTTGAATCAGCATATAATGTGTAGCTTATCCCCTTGTATCCCCCTCTGTTCTTAACCTGTTTATTTAGGCATTTTAACTGTCTATATTGTTTTCTATTTCAGTATTTCTACTGTACCTATGTTTTTTTTTTCTTCTTTGTTCTGTAAAGTGTCCTTGGGTGTCCTGAAAGGCGTTACCAAATAAAATGTATTATTATTATTATCATAATTAACTTAGTAAATAAGGACCAGAAATGATGTTTAGGTGGAACCCAAATATCTTTCGGAGCTCGCAGCGACAAAAGAAATGAGGTGACGACCAGCTGTGTCTGACAGGAACCATGAAGCCTCCATTAATGAGCAAACTGCTTCCTCTGGGCCTGATGTGCTGTAATAAAACCCTGCTTTCCTCTTTCAGGACACAGAATTGATTCTGAAGTTAGATTACCTCTAAAATTAGACTCAGTCTCATTATAATTCAATACAAAACAGATGAAAGTTGTTTTCTAGAGACGGCGTTATGCCATGCGAGCACGTACCGCCTCCACGTGATTTAACACGAGCTGACTTCTTTTATCGCCCGGGTGTTGCTTCTGGGCCCTGAGCTCAGCGGTCGGACACGGACAAGACGGCAGGTCATCATTTCATCAGCTTCCTGCAGCACGCAACGAGTTTCACTGTGTTTCTGTTTTTAATTGTTAGAGGGGAAAGTTCATGTTTTCCTCAGTTTTCTCTTGCTTTTAACTATCCTGATTTAAAAAGGACAGCTCTAGCATCCATTGGCTACGGTTACATTATGGTTTTTAATTCAGAATTAATTATTCGGAATTGTATTATTTGGAATTTAAAACTTTGGAAGTAAACTAACATGAAAAACCACAGAAGAAGAAGCATTTTCACTGGATGTGGATTTTCAGCTGAGAGCCACCGGAGTTAACTTTAAAGCAGAATGAGGGTTTGCATGATAGAGGAATTATTTCATTCTGAATTAAACGTGGAATAAACCTGCCGTTGCAGCTCGGTTCGGATATTTTTGTCCATATCAGAGTTTTGAAAATATTCTGACGATACGACTCATTTTACCTTCGTGGTTCTAGATCGGATACATTTCCGACATGTGTGGACGCAACCTCGTCTCAGCGGCATTTCATCCAATTTCAACTTCATAAAAGTGAGACCAGCGTCACGGTTCGGGCCGATGGAAGAACGATCGTGGCGGAAAACATTGCAGCTTGATGGAGAGAAGTGAAGTTTTGGATTCAATCAGTATTTTGTGCGATAAATGACTAAAATTCAGTTCAGACTGTGCAACATTACTACAGGAAAACGCGATGCATCCATATTTACTTCCATAGACACAGAACTGTTTTACGCATTGAAACGACAACGTGAACTGCAAACAATAAGGGATTTTAGTTTTTAAAAAAGGATTAAAGTATTAAAAACAGAGCGATGTCCAATGTTTTTACAGGAAATATTGTCAATATTTACATTATATCTGTTTGCCCTTTTTAAATTAACATCTGCAACCTTTATTTATTTAGTTTATTTCTCACGTTTGTTGTAATAAATTGATTTTTTTCTATTCAGATTTGATGATTTTTGTTTTCTAGAACCAGTTAGTTCATGTAAAACACGACTGATGTTCTGATCTCTGCATTGATCCGATCATTAAATTACATATTGATTAAATGTGATGGCCGGTTGCTCAGCATTACAAAAACAGGTTCAGAGTTTATCTGACCCAGATTTAGCCTCTCAGGCTGCAGGAGGACGTTAGGCTCGGATACAGATCATCGTTAATAATAATCAGAATAATACCCGGACCAATGTGCATGATATAATTAATAATTAAAATAATTTTAGTAATGCTCATCAGTGTCTGGTTTCACTGACATGATTCCCTAAAAACCTTGTCACTTGCTTGGAGACATGTTTAATCTCATCACAGCACACTAATCAGATTTAGGCAAAGAACAGGGATAACATGATCCCCTGAACGCACCGTGACGCCGCCGCATCCAGAACCGCCCACCGCCAACCCTCCGCCGAGGCCAAGCGAGGTCTGGCAGCACGCCGGCAGGAGGAGCGACACGTCAAAATACATTTGTAGGTAGTAAAGATGCTGCTTGTCGGAGGAAATCCTCCTGCAGATGCTTTCACCCGGACAAAATGGCTTTTAGCAGCCAGTAAATTATGCATGATAGCAGCAGGGATCGTCCAGCAGCCAGGTAAAAAACCTTCCTCATCCTCATCCTCCACCTGTGTGAAGGTCAGTGAAAGCGGCAGCTCTGATTGGCTGCAGGGCAGCGTGCAGTCGGCATCGTTTAACCTCTTCAACCCCCAAAATTTTGACTTTTTTCTTTTTTATATTAACATATTAATATCTAATAGCTCATTTTCATTGTATGTATATTTTGCCAGTAATATCTACCTATCATGCATATATTACACCTATTCCTACACTATATACCACATACATATCAAATAACATATCTGTACTAAGCATAAAGGTGTTCATATTTTATAAATATTATTACTCCCATTATACACTACTGCTGCTACAATAATTACCACATACTGTTATTATATTCTGTTCATTATTACTTCATCTTGCCACTGCACTTTATTTGTAAATCCACCCTGTATTCATATTTTATTTATTTCTAATTTTATTCCACTCTGGATTTATATTTCTATTCCACTTTACTTATATTGTATATTTTACTTCTATTTTTTATTCCTAGTTTATGCCACTGGACTACTGTAACAAGGCAATTTCCCTTCAGGGATAAATAAAGTTGTCTGTCTGTCTATCTATCTATCTATCTATCTATCTTTTCTCAAGACTCGCGCAAGAAAACATTGCACTAGAAAAGACCGAAGATAGTGACCCAGCACGTCAAATTTTTAAACAAAACCAAACACAGCCTGAATTATCACTAAATGAAACAACATGTTGAACCTATCTAGGTGGCGCTGAGCTATCATTTTGTAGTTTTTTAGCCCCTGGAGCAAAATTTCAAAGATTGGCTTCATCGACACTTTTTGCTGTTCCATTTTCATTTATTCATTACCAGATTCACAAATACTGATGCTTATACATCATGATGAAGAATCTCACAAGTGTTTCCTGCTAAGGCTGATATTTGTGCATCTAACCGGGCAGTCTCAGCAAGAGGAGAGTTACGTAACACCCAACTGTAGTAAAACCGTTTCCAGCGAAGCATGAAGCTGCAGCGTCGGTGACTCATCCGAGTCCGTTTCTAATTTCCCCATCAGACATTAAAAAAAAACCCTGACGTGATGCAAACGCGTCCACAAGCGGGTTCGATGTCAGAAAACTTCAGAGGAGCTCCTCGTCCAGCTGACGTCACCGCGGCAACAACAGAGCTGTGACAGAAAGCGTCACCTGGGATGGAGAGTCCTTGAGATGAAAGAACGGTCCGTCCTGCATTGCCTAGCAACCAAACTCAGCACATACTGATGGGGGAGAAAGAAATATGTCAAACACCTATTATTTCTCCTGTTCGCTGCTCCGGATGACAAGGCTGGTCTCACTGAATGAATCTTTATTTTGTTTTTACTTTTGAAACAAACGAGGCTGCGTTATTATTAAATAATAAGCAATATTCTAATGTTGGTGTTGAGGTCAGGGCTCCACACCAACATACTGGCAAAACTGGCAAAATATAAATAAAATAAAATAAAATTTCAATTAAAATATAGATTCAAATAAATTTCAAAAAGATTAAATGAAATAAAAATAGAAATTTAATTAAAATAAAATAAAAGATAAATACAAATAAAATAAAATTTCATTGAAGAAAATAAAATAAGGTTCAATTAAACTGAAAAAAGATAAAATAGAATTAAAACTAAATAAAGCAAAATTATGGTCAAATTAAATTAAAATAAAAAAGATTAAATAAAAAAAACAAAAAAAAAAAACAAATAAAATTAAATTAAATTAAAGTAAAATAAGGGGGTGGTGGGCGCGGCGTCATAAAATCAAATATTTTGGACCAAGAATCAAATATTCTTCCAACTTATTTCTTATTTCTTTATTTCTATTATGTCTAATTTATGCATTTCCTTATATATTATCCATTATTTATCTTCATTCATGGACCATTCATGTGTAATTTTGTGTATTGTTAATTTTTTTATCAGATTTATTTGACTGTATCTATTTTTTTCTCTTATAATTCAGATGTAAGGGGTTAACTAAGCTAGGGAAGTTAATGCTGAGCGTCTCTCGCGGGTTTTACCTTCTAGTTCTTCCTTCTCAAAGTTGGTGTTGAGCATGGAGCGCGTGCCCCCGCGGTCCACCACCGCCTCCTCATCAGCTCTCTGCAGGAGACACACATACGCATTCATTAAAACAACTAAAAACATTTCACATGAATAAAAACTCTGAACTGGATCAGATTTCCTCATTTTCTGAAAACACTATGATGTTACATAAGATACGTCACACAGACACATTATCCTGCCTTATGGGGGGGTCAGCCAAGCGGCAGGATGGTCCTAAAATAAACACACACAAACTTATCGTAAGGCCAACTTCAAGGGGACAGCCGAGTGCAATATGAAAAAGTGACGCTCGTCTCCTGAGAACCAGAACTTATCCATCATGTAAAAGCAAAGGTAGCAGAACTGCACATGCTCAGTGTGCACGGTGCTACACAACAAGCTGGAGCACCGTGCAGCTGTCTGCAGGATGATTCATTTCCTTCTCATTTCCAACTCCTGCAGCAGTGAGAGCAGGTTTCTGATGAGCAGAATACCTTCAGTTTAATTTCATTTAGGAGAAAACAACCCAGCAGCCAGAACAACATTCTGCTGCTATAATGTCCGACAAGACAAGTAAAAAGATGAATAATACAATAAAATATAAATAATTAAATAATAAACATTTAAAAATGTCAAATTTAAAAAAATATTTGCATTTATTTGAAAAAAAATTATTTCAAAATTGTTAATTAAAAAATCACAATATTCTTCGATTAATTTCTCCCACCCCTCCGCCTACAGTGGACATTTTTTTGCAGATTTATGCAATTTTTTCCTCTAAATCCGAACGTTATTTTGGCTGTTTTACATTTTAGGCACAATTATTTTTGTGTGAATGATAAAAATAACCATATTTTCTCAAAAATGAGCCATAAACATCACAGAATGCATCATTATAGATCATGGTATCTGTTCTCGAGTTTATTTTATTTAAAAAAGGGGGAAAATTTGGTTATTATCGAACTTTCAGAATAAAAACTGCTCAATCATCATTGTGCGATTATAAATAATAAAATCTGCTCATTGAGAAAGAAATCCTTCATTCATCCTCCCTTATCTTCTACTCTCATCAAGCTTTTAAATGACATCAATTTTGGCATCTAGCATGTACGGCTCCATCCCGAACAAAGCTTTTCCCTGCTCGGGATGACAGATGAGCCAGGATCTCGTGCCTCCGGGTCCCTGCTTCTATTTTTAGCCACCGGTTTCTCCGCCTCATGTTGCTGAGCTCACACCAGCCCACGGAGCTGCATCCCAGGAAGCTGCATCCAGCCCACCAATCCGGGCTGAGATTAATCTGCTGGCCTTCACGCCGGGATAAAAGCTCGTCCCGGGCAGCGGGATCAGGGGCGGGGGGGGGATTAAATCAGCCGCTTCCCGGTTGGTCGGTTAGTCAGTGATAGAGATGGAGAGGACACATGACCACGACTCCGGGGTGGAGGCGGAGTGCGATGAAAAGACATCCTCACGTGTAACATGAACATATATCACGTCTACGTCGCTCATCTCCCTCAGAGTTTACAGAGTTTATCTGCAGCAAAGACCACATAAAGCACCCTGCCTACATGCTGCACATGCACGGACACATCGTGCACGGACACGTCGTGCATTCACCTCAGTGCATGCAGTGGTGTGATGAAGAGGAGCAGCGAGGATGAAGCAAAAGGCTGGAGGCCGGTGTTCAGTTGTGACTTTATGTCCAACATTCGTGCTCAGAGCTTCGTCTATGAAAATCCCTGCTCATGTCAACCTCACAGTCCGTTTGTAAAGCTTCATAAACGTGTATTTATCAATAAAAACTACATATATTGATTTATGTTCCCTACTTTTTCATTAAACACAAAATCTTGTTCTATGTTTTTTAGGTTCTGCATGCGTGATCTTTGCAGAAAATTGTGCCAGTAGGCACCAGCTCTGCAAACTGGACCAGACATATGGTACCACAGAGCAGCTGTGCCTGCTGGCTCAGCATTAATCTGCAATGTTCCACCCAAGGAGCCAACCAATGGAAGAGCAGGGGACCTGCATGTCAGCAGCAATGAACATTTTACTCTTATTTTAGTTTTTGTTTGTTTGTTTTTTGTTTTGAATAATTAGGAAAAATACGGAAAATGGAAGAAAATAAGTGCTGTGGTATTATATGTTGGGTGCTGCTGGGGGTTTTAGGAAATATTACATAAGAATTTTTAAAAATCTAATGATCGAATGAATGAATATTTATGAAAATGAAAATAAATGTATAAATATTAAAATGAAATAGTTTTATTGACTAGTGAAGCGATTCTCTGGGTCAGACGTTAAACATCAACTCTAAAACTCTGTTTATTCTTATTCTGGGTTTATTACTGTAAATATTTCTACATGCAGTAATGCACCAAACAATTCTTATCACTTCTGTACTTTTGTATATTAAATAAATAAATGTGGAAATGTAAAGATTTTTTTAAAACAAATTATTTTAGGTGAAGTGGAATACAAATGGAAATGTTAACACATTTGCATGTTTTTCCTGTTATTTTATATCTGACTTTTAAATTTAAAAAGTGTATTTGCCATGACTTTTCAGTAATTTTATCCAGATTTCTCTAATTTAAAAAAACACTGGGAAAACTATGAGAGAATACAGAAAAGACTGGAATATTGCAGGGCTTTATGTTATAGTGAAGCATGTTTTAGAAATATTTTAGGAGCTTTTGGACACCATACATTATCAGTATATCTGAACTTTTATCCATATTTTCCTGTATTTCAAGGAAACACTGAGATGATACAGAAAAAACTGTAATATTGCTGTTTTATAGTGCACAAGCACATACCAGACACATTTAATTCAAGTTACCTTGAGTTAAATATGATCCTTTTCTTTGCCTCTGTGTGTATAAACTGCTCTTAGAAGTTAAATCTGCAGTCACAGTTGTTACTTTTTGATGAAAAGTTTAGAAACTGAAGCAACAAACAAAAGAAAAACAAGAAAAAAAAACTGAATAAAGCCATTGTTTTAACTTTTAAGGACCTCGTGGCCTAAATATAATTCCCACTATGAGAGTAAAAGCTCCAGCAGGAGTGTTTAAATCCCTCACAGGATTACCACCATCTGAACAGTTCGTGTTCCTGGTAGTTCTGTAGCTGGAATCCAAACTGAAAAAAACGTGCACAGACTGCAGATCAATATTTAACTTCATGTGGTCGTAAGTCTGCAAACAGGAGGGCGATAAGAGCTCCGTGCTGTAAACACCGAGGTGTTCCTGCACCTTCCACACCTCCAACCGTCCCCGCCGGCCCAGCCACTCTTCCTAATGGCGTCGTTTCTGACCTCGTTCAGAGCGGAGTGATTGACCCAAAAACAAGGAGAGAACAAATCCACGCAGCCATCATCCTCGCTCGTATAACGACACGCCGCGCTGGAACAAATAATACGGCTCTGACTCCTAAATAACAACAGCCAACAATGAAAGTGACCTGCGTGAACTCAGAGATACTTCCCTGAACATCCTGCTCCAGAAACACAGCGCCACCCCCCCACATCTTCCTCGCCTCCTCCACTCTGCTCCACTTTCCTCCTATTTCTGGCTTTTGTGTCACAAAGTGCAGTTAAAGGTGAAAGGCAGAGTGCTGCAGCTTCGTACGAACGACAAACTGGGATTCAGCTTGTCACATCAAAAATTTTTCTGGTTGCAGGAATTTGTGTTGGATTCTTTTTAATATCACCAACCAGGTTAGATTTCTTGTGGTCTGCGCACTACGAAGTTCAGATTCAGACAGGTTCGATTCAGAAACCTTCAAAATAGTGATGAGCATTATTAATGTATTGTTCGAAGTGCATATTTTCCGCTGTAACCAGCGAATGAATTGCATTTAACTACCACAAGGGTCGTTCATATTGCAATAGAAATCTAAACAAGGAAACACACTAGGTCTTCTTAAACTCTTTTTGTGTCAATATAAGCTATTTTGAAATTTAATATAGAAGTATTAATGATTAATCGATTAAGACAATGTAATCAAATCCCTACTTCGAAGAAGACCCAGAATCCATCCGAATCCTAAGTCGCGCGTCCTTTATGCTGAAATGAAGGCAACTGGATCCTTTGTCGCCTCTTTTTCCCCATGATTCATTTCAAACACAATGGATGTTTAACTGTAAATATTTCTTTCACCGTAGAGATGTAAACTAAGTTTGTGAAAGCGTGGAAAGCAGAGCCTCTTTTCGTTTATAGAGGTGGAGTTTAAAGCAAAGAGCTGCAGGTCACATGACCCATGAGAGACAGATCCGCTCCTGTACATGAAATTAGCTACACAAATAAACTTTCCTTTTGCCCCCTGGTGGAAACAATTATGAACTGCAATCATTTCATCATATTACGCGGTAATAAACGATAAAAACAAATTTGTTGATTTTTTTTAAACATTTTGTTAAAGAGCTGAATAAAGACTCAAATTTAAATAACCTGAACTACTCGCCTTCTTTTTTTTAAATTTTTATTAAAATTTTACATTTAAAGGGACACTGTAAACCTTTTGCCCACTAGAGATGCTAAACCTTCTATTACTACTTCTACTACTACAGTAGACTACAGATGCTTTTATCCAAAGCAGCTCAAAACTGACAATGAGAACAACACAAGCAAGAAATTAAACAAGGATTATGATCCTTTCACTTCCCATGGGTGATATGACACTGTCGCAAATTTAATAGTCTTTAAGTTTTCACCTTCTTACTTTGTTGAGCCATGAAAAACTTTAGATGAAGAGGAGGAAAAAAGAGCAGAAAGCAGAGCCTCTGTGTTTACTGAGGTGGAGCTTAAAGCAAAGAGCTGCAGGTCACATGACCCGTGAGAGACGGATCCGCTCCTGTAAAGTTACAATGTGTGGTTTCTGCGGATGGCAGCTTCCCTCAGAGCACTGAATTGAGTCAAACACTAAATACTGACCCCAGAAATCTGCCAGTATTACTCCCATCAGGCTGAAATTTGGGT
>JBAMHT010000025.1:14870755-14883255 GCA_037177075.1 Craterocephalus fluviatilis | reverse complement strand
CCCGGCTCAGGGAGGGCGGCCATCTGCCTCGACCGGTTGGGGGTGGATACGACAGAAAGCCCAAGAGAGTGTTACAAAGTCAATCTCCAGTGGGCTAGACAAGTAAAATAGCTGCTTAATCATCTAAAAATAACAATACTTCTCGTTTTAATACTAAATACGAATAAATTATCAAGATGTTTATATGTAATGGATTTAATGGATCCATTAAAGTTTAATGAACTTAAGGAAAACAGGATGAATAATCTTGATTCTCTAAAGAAAAATAAGAGAGGATTTAACAATATTCAACCTCAGTTACATGTTAACAAATTTATTAAAAGATTTTATTTTTATTGTAACCTATACATCTAAAAGAGGAATTCAAATTCTATGAATTTTTAAATATAAATATCAATATGAAAAAGAAACATTTCACATTTCTAATTCTTCGATTTGAAAAAAATATGTATACAATTTAATTAACAGAAAAACCTATTTTATCTCTTTATTTTGCATTATTTTTCATCTACATTGATTAATTTACGTGTTTTCTTCTTAATTTGCACCTGTATAGATCACAATGGATCTAAAACAATCAAAAAACTTTCTATCCCAGGTATCTGGAAGTAAAAAAAATTAGTATTTCACATTATGATCAGAGTAACTTTTACCAAATTCGTCCTGAGGGCCAGATAAGACCCTTTGGCGACACCCCTGCTATAGAAGAAACAAGAAACAGGTCTTAAAAAAGCAGCTAAAATATTAGCTGTACCTGAGTTGTGATGGATCAGCAGCCAAATCAGCCTTGAATGAATCTTTCTTGTTGATCAATTGTGCGATAATTTTGCTGAAATTTGTGTCCAACATAAAAAAACGGGGACAGATGACAGGACTTTGTGTTGTGTTACGTGATTTATTTACAGTGATACAGTCTCTGTACACAACCTCCCACACATCTGAAAGGGAATCTGCACATGTGCAAGCGAGATGTTACAAAATGATTTATACAAAGGGCCCGTTTTCAGCAAAAATCCATCCACCTGTACAGTTCTTTTTATTTAGCACAGCAGAAACCCACAGTGAGGCAGCTTTTTCTGAGCTGCTGACATCAGTACCTGCATCCTCTCCTGGACAGAAACGGAAAGTTCTGGTTTCTCTTACCACAACAGTTGGTTGATGCTCATGAGACCCTCATGAGTTTAAGCTGAGGGGTCCTCCTCCAACCAAAGCTGATGGATCATCCAGATTTAAAGTCAAATTATCTTATTGTATGAGTAAAACAGATAAAGCATGGGACAAGCTGTGGAAAACCAGTTCTTTCCAGAGTTCTCTCGTTTTAACAGAAAACAAAAACGTGCACTCTGACTTTAAATATGCAGAAGCACTTTTATAAAAAACTAAAATAAAAATGTGATGATTATGTTGTAAGCCTAAGAAAAAAGAAAAATACATGTAAACGTTCTCAAGTATCGGGACTCACATTCAGAGATCCTGTGTGAAAAAGTGTCGGCTGTCGTTTATTTTTACTGAAGGTTTTCTGATGAAAGTTGTGACTGAAACTTAATGTTTATCAGGCACAAACTTCGGTTTAAGCTCAGACAGATCAAAGCTTTTGTCAGCGCGCAGTTTGAATGAGCGTCTGATGCATCAAAATGAATCATACCCTTCACAGTGAAAGGCTCATGGAGGAGACAACACTGACATCTAGTGGTCGAGTTATAAACCGTGTCAGACCCCCGTATGGAGCAGCAACTGTGTCTATATTAGTCGCCTGCAGAAAAGGAGGAACCCCTGAACCGCTCTGAGGATGTTTCTGGTTCAGTGTTTACGTTTCTTTTCTGCAGTCATGTTAAAACTCGCTTTACTTCAAATCCTTTCATTTTTTATGAGATGAGTTCATGCACAGCTGCTTCAGGTAGTAAATAGGGAACCAACATGTGTTGAATGTAGACTATAAAAATTCTCCTTTGTTTTCCTCTAAACATTTCTCTTCTTTTTCTTTCGAGCCTTTAATAGTGGTAATATAGTCCCTCTGCAGTGCAGAACAACATAGTTTATAAAAATAAAATAATATTCTGCAACTTTAAAAAGCTTCAAACAAATAAAACTTTAGTTTCAGACCTTCCTGTTGTTTTACAGAATGATAAAAACGAATCTTATCATTCTGTTTCTTTTTTCTCCAACTAATTCCTTGTTTTTATTTGCTTTAATTCACTAATCTACTTTCATATAATTTATTTATTATTCATCATTATTTATTAATTGATACTAATACATTTTAAATTGTTTATTTTAATTCAGATTTTTTTCTGTATTCATTTTGGTTTTATATATTTACTACTGTCATTTAGGAGATGCTTTTATCCAAAATTTTAAAAAATAGAGTGTTTAATTTGTTCTTAAAAAATCTGCTTACCTAACATCAGACTGGATATTTTGGATTTAAAAAGAACATTTTTACGGGTTTTATATTCATGTGTGTGTATATGTGTGTGTGTGAGTATGGTGGAATAAAAACTGACCAACAGGTAAGACTCTAAGACTGAAGCCCCCAGATTACTTGACTAGATGAACAAAGCAACAACAAATCAATAAAGATTTACTCAAGCAGTTTTAAAATGGCTCAGAGCTCTATCACTTAGAAACTGAATTATATCATCCATCCGATGTATAACTGTATGTACAATAAACATTAAGCTATAAAATATGAGGCTAAGAAAATAAAAGAAAAAAAAAGAGAATTGAACATGTTTCATGTATAAAATCTGTAAATCCTCACATTCAGCACATGCTGGATTATTTCCAGTAAATCAAGAGCTGGTACCAGTTTGTTCCAGTTCCCAGATTACAGCCTGGGTATAAACCTAAGATCCATTTAGGACTTAGTGCTGATTGACGGCTCCTCCTCTTCACCAATATGAAGACGAAGGATCAGAATATTGATGTTTGCTTCCCTGAAAAATCCAGGAGAAATGTAGAAGTTATGATCCCTATAAGAAAAAGTTCAATCTAAAACTGTTTCATTTGATCAAGCCGTAAATGTACAGGTGTGTACAGATAAATGGAGTAACACCATGTTCCACTGGTTGCTCTGAAAACTGATGGTTCACCTTCATCATCTACAACTGCGCATCATCTTACATCAGCGTCCAGGTATTCAACCTGTGATCTGCGATGATGAAAGGTCTGTTTTCTCTGTTTTCTCCAGCTTACCTCTGTCCTGTTTCTCCATTAAAACTAATTAAATGCAGATAAGCAGCAAACTTAAGCGGCACTTCAAGTGACTTATCCCAACTGTCTGAAATCCTTTTTTAATCCTTTTTTAATGTAAAATCGCAGACAGCCTTCAGTAAAACTACCGAGAGAGATTTTCCACATTTCAGAAATGCGAGCGGAGAATTTCCAGGTGGGCAGAGCAGCAGGTGATGACAGGACACGTTTAAAACACCACGAACAACGAAAAGACACCACAATAAATAAAGCTGACTTTGTATAAATAGATTTCAAGTTAAAATATTGCTAATATTAGTCTTTATATGATACAGGACTATTCAGTATAAATGGTTCATAAAAAAACAAAACAAAAACAACTCTTCTGCTTTGTATTTGCAGTCAGTTTGAATCATTTCGCAGAAACCAGGCAGGGCACTCGACGCTGAAATGAGAAATGGTGTTTATGAACGCTGCGAGTGTGTTTCTGTCGCCACGAAGCCGAGATGAAGTCTGTAAAACGTCCGGCTACATAACGCTGATCACAGTCGACGGTACCTCTGTGACCCCGCTGACATTGCACCTTCATGGTCTTCCTTCAGGTTTCCTGAGCTGGTCTTAAAGCGACGATGAGGAGGGTGAGCGGGAGCGTTTACAGGTAAGGCTCTCCAAACGTCCTGCGACACTCCATGACGCCCGTGCTCGGAGGACGGTCGCAGTTGTGAGTCAGCTTCACCAGACTCGGCATGAGCCGGTCGTACGCCAACTTGTACTCCCGGTCGAAGGCGTCTGAGGGGAGAAGAAGAGGTCAAAGATGAGACAAAATTACTTCAGAGGAGTTAGAAAAGATCATGATATTTTCCTCAGTTCAACGTGAGACTAAACAGTAAAAATGCTCCATAACAGACTCACAACTACTCCAAATATGGAAGCAGGTTGCAAATAACACAAACAAGAGTTTCAGAGGAGACAAAGGAGTGATGGACCAGGCTGTGATAAGCCTGCAGTCTGACCAAAAAAAAAGGTTAAGAAGTTTCCTATTGCATTAACCTCTTCATGATAAAGGCCGCGTGTGCAGGGAGAACCATTAGATCTATATAATACAGAATATCTGCAAATACCAGGAAGCAGCGATCCCAACACATGTCTCAGCTTGTGGATGTGAAGATATTCTTAATTTATTTTAGGTTTGTCAAAAGTAGGAGATTAAATGACCTGGAAGTACTTCTATAATAAATTTCATAGTTTGAATTCTTTCATTCCCAAAAGGAAAGAAGCTTCAGTGATTCCTTTATCCTCTAACGTAGGAAACCCTGAATTTCATGGAATTCATCAATTGGAAATATTGTCTGTGGATTTCCTCCTGCAGGTTTGGACTCTTGTTGCTGTACTATCATTCCTTAATCTTTACTAAATTCTCCCGTTAGCTTCTTAACCCTGCAACAAGGCCAAAAAAACGACTTATTCTCTAAACAATCATGTCTTCGATGATCAGATCTTCCCAACAGCAGTGGAGGCAATGAGCTGAAATGCTAGTTATCATCTGGAATCACAGTAAAGATGAAACTGCAGATATGAGCTGACACAGTCTTTGTGCACTAATTATCATTTTAAGCACAAGCTGTCAAACTGACATCACTACATTATGTGTGTGTGTGGGGAGTCAGTGTATTCAGAGTTTACAGGCCGAGAAATTAAGATTTACTTGTACAAATGTAACTTTTTTTAAAGCTCATCCAAAGGAACTTCTTCCCTTCAAACCTTGTTTTCTTTAATCAATAAAAACAATAAATTCTGACTCACCAATATCAATGTTATCTTTTCCCAGAGCCACCAGGGAGAGGAAGAGGATGTCCCTGTACAAACTCCTGAGGAGTGCAAGAAGGAAACGAAAGACAGGTTATCACAGAAGTGCAATCTCCACTACCTTCATTCAGGCATAAACATAAAAAATAATACAAGTTTCTGTTGCTCTGAATAAAAGTGTCAACACTGAGGAAGACATCAGAGATAAACATGAGCTTATCAGTGACTTTCTGGACTTTTTTGCTATTTAGTTTAACCTCTGATGCAGAAATTATGAATAAAAGAGCACCACTTTTTTGTAATAATGCAATATTTTGCACCCACAAACATGTTCAGTGCTACTTCTTCTTCTTTGTTGATATGTGTTCTTTGCATAATTAGATTTTTTCCATATTTATTTATTTCCAATAAAATATCTCTAAGATAATCTGTTGTAATATTTATAATAGATACATTTCTATAGAAATATATATTTGTGCTATTTTCTTGTCCTGTTTATCACTGAGGTAACTTGGTAATTAAAATATCAGGATATTTTTCAGATATTATTTATTTATTCATTTATTTTCCAGGGAGTGTCAGTGATGGAGGATCCAAGGGTTCCCAATGAAGTGACTACAGTAATAACTACAATAAATGCAAACATATCACCCACCCCTGCATCCACTCTTACTAGAAAGCGACCTTTGAATAAGTGTCCACATAGTGGATGCTATGGATAAAAGGTGTAACATTTCAAACTGATTTATGAGCACAGACGTGTTAAACTCTGCAGGTTTTAGATATATTTTCTGCTCCAACATCTGATTCAAATTGAAAGGATCCAACAGCTCGTTGTCAAGTTCTGCACAACAACGTATGCATATCAGTCTGCAGGACAGCCTGATTAAAGCTTATTATTAAACGTAAACATTTTTTATTTCTGTGGGAGATTGATGATGAATTTCAAAGATAATTTAAGTGAAAAACTGAGATATTTGGCAGAAAACCTCCCTGTATGTCAGAGAGGTGCTGACCTTTGTCTCTTGACTCCGAGCGTGTGCCCCAGCAGCTGCAGCAGCTGAGCCATCGGCCGGCTGACGTCGTTCCTCTGGATGCTCCTCACCACGCTCTGCAGCAGCTCCTCGCTGAACGGCTTCTCCTCCTCCGGGACCGGCCGGGACAGCGGGTAACCCACGTCTGCAGAGACACGCCGGCACACATCAACAGCGGGCTCCTCCGGATTTTAACCCAGACGCACAACAAGAACGCAGTGAGGATGGTTTTAGTATCCCAACATTAGCTGCCTGTGCAGACTTCAACTGGAAGCCACGTCAAGATTTAAACTAAGTTAAGTTAGCTCATTAATCAGACACAAATGCTAATGGATTAAAGCAGGTATGGAAAGATGAATGAATCAGACCCCATCACTGTTTATAATTCACTCAGTTATTTCTATTTTTCTGTGTTCATCTTTGATTTCTTGTTTAATTCATGTAATAAACTATGATTTTACATAATCGACTCATGTAATCTGGATTTAAATTATTGTTATAAACAAGGCAGAATATAGAGCCCTGATAAAACTAAGAACGCTGAAAGTCCTGCTGCCTGGGTTAAGCTAACATTGTGTTTATGATGCCGTGCCTGGTCGGGTTTGATGTTACCCTGTCAGAGACATCAAACTCATTTTAAAACGGGCTTTAAATCAACGCTACAACTACGAGGAAGATAGGCGTGTGATACCAGAACGAGCAGGTGTTTCTCTGAGTGGTTTTTACTCCACCAGCTGCTCAGGAGCTCCTTACACCTGCTGCTTTTAACCCACTAAGACTGGATGCACCAGATGTGTTTATTTTTTATCATCTAGAATCGTGTTTACATCCTTTGAGAGTCCCACTAACTCTGAAATACACACTGAAATATATATTATCATTTGAATCTCTGAACAGTCGTATTGGGAGGAATAAAGGACAAAGAGTTTAGGGATTAATGTATGTTTGGCATCTTTTAATAGGGACAGTGTGTAACTTATTTGTCTTAATGTACACCAAATCACCAAATTTTCTCGCTTAGAATGAGTTATTTATTAATACCCAGGTGGTGGTGTACCATACTGGAAGCTGCTATGTTGCATTGCCATCTTTACATACAGTAGCTGAAACGGGACAAACTTGTTTGCCCTGCGTGTTTTAGCAGTTTGTCGGAGGAAGAGGAGAAACACGAAGCTGATCGTAGATCATTAACTTTGCCTTTTTTCACTGAAATGGAGGAGCATCTATACTCTTTACCCCAGGAGAGAGAGGAAAAATTACCAAGAAAAGAAAAAGGATTAATAACCGGGAGAAAGGGAGGGTTTACATCGGTGTAGCTACCAGATGGAGATAATTCATGAGGGAGAGGGACATGAAATCTGAGGAAGAGGTTGCGACTTCCTGCTGGACATGTACGTTCATTTAATCTAACATTATGTTAGAAACAGGGCAGGAAGGTCCAGCAGCTACTTTATCCTCTCGTCACATCATGTCACTGCTAAATAAAGGAATATATTACTCTTATTGTTTCTTAATGTAAGAACACGATTATTATCAATTATTATATTAATTATGATCTAATTTGATCAAAATAGCTTCTCCATTTGTCTCTGCGCCGCAACAAACAGGACTTTATCCTCAGGAATTAATGATATTTTATGTCACAGTGACAGCTAATACTAAATTAATTACTGAATAAATTGATATCTATAAATTATTATTAAAAAAGGCATAGATAAAAGTAAATAAATGAAGATAAATAAACTGATTAAATCAAACAAATAAAAAGAAATGACATTTTTAAAAAGATTGGCAATGGTTTGTTACAAATTTGCAACACCAGGCATCAAGTGGTTAATTGATTAAAAATTTAATATTTTACCATCGGACCAAAAGATGGGATTAGGGTTGAATGGCCAAAATTTTATATCTCGATATTAATGCCAGATATCTCGATATGAATACGATACGACTGACGATTTTTCAGAAAAAAAACAGACTTCCAGAGCTGTACATGCAGGACGAGCGCGAGGAAAATCTGTTTGTTTTTTTTTCGTTGCTTTTTCAATATTAATATCTTGAATGCTCATATCTCGATATCGATACGATAACGATATGTCTCTCAGTTATCAGATATTCTCTTAATAAAAACGCATCAAATCAAATCATCGGGCAAAAGTTCGACCCTTTTTCCCGGATACAGATCAAACATCCCGGGACTTTCACGAACTGGAGGGATGTTCTCACATACTCATCCACATCCTGGTGTAACCATGGCAACGCCGGCTGCTTGCTGCGTAGGAGGAACGAAGGAGGGGGGGGGCAGCGATGACTTACAATGACTTGGAAGCATCCAGACTGCATTAGACTGCAGGGGGACCAAACTGTGGAACACCAAGTCCTCGTCTACAGTCCAACACGTCCACAAATAGATCAAACCCAGCACTGATCCTCATCCAGACCCCCCCCACCACCACCACCACCACCACCACCACCACCACCTCTTTTTCTGCAGGTATCACCTGAATGCTAATGAGATCCTGCAGAATCTGGCTCCCGCTCAGACAGAATCAGTGTCTGTGCCAGGCTGGAGCTCAGCCAGCGGGGCTCAGGGGGAAAACTCTCATTTTCTACCCGTTTCCTCTGTGTTTAACTCCACTAGCTGCCCTGTGATTGGTCAGGTAGCAGCACCAGGATGTCTGGCTGGCCGCGCTGCATCCCTACGGATGCTGGCCGCTGACTCCTGACAGGATTAGGAAGATTTTTATCTTTTAAAAATGAGATTGGTTTATAAATTGTGTGGAAATGAGGTCATTCTGATCCACCTGATGAGGCAGACGCCCCCCCCCCCATCTGTAGAACATCTAGGACCTGCAGCCCGGCTCACCAAAGCGAAGTAAAACTGATGCTTTTTCTGGTAGAAACGAGCTGAAACTGTTGCTGCATCGCGCGGACAAGATCATGTCCAAAACCTGTGTACAAACACGGGATTTATCCCTCATTTAATAAAAGCCGCTGGCTGGCAGCACGTGACCGGCAGATGAGAGGAAAAAATTGTGAAAATGAGCTCCATTGTTAAAACGCAGATGCTCTAATAAGCCTTTTAGGCTCGCGCGTTTAATCCCAAAGAGAAATAAAAGGTGTCATCAGGTTTAAAGCGGGTCTCACCGTGGGTAAGAGCGGCTCCATTTGCGCTCCTTGGTCCGTGATGTCCATCTTTTCCTCTCCTTGGCCTCTGAATATGGCAGTTATGATCCTCGGTGAATAAAAACGCGCGGCTCAGACACGGCGGTAATCTTCCCCTCCTCTCATTCAGCGGCCAGGTTTGTCTCTAATGGAGGTACAGCCGAGCTTTCCCGTCCTGCCCTACATAATGTACGCATGAAGGAGGGAGGTAGCGCGTCCCTGTCCACGCGTGCGGTGATGAGACGCAAAAAGTGAGCGCAGACTTGTCATGCAGGAATTTATCTGTGATGGCTGCACCTCCACATCTCCGCCCGACAGCTCGCGATTTTACACGAAATGTGGAATAAATCTGGTAGAAAACAGGGAACTGGCCGCGATTTCCAGCAGAAAATATGATTATTTTTAACAGTTTGAGCTATTTTTCATTCCCTTCGTGTTTATGTGCATTTTTTTTCAAACCCCAGGATCCCTGGCTTCAATTTAGATCAGATTATAATGAAAGAAATCCACATTTATTCTGAAAATGACTCATCTTCTTCTAGTTGACGTATTGGGTGTGTGAGAATGTATAAGGACACCATGTGCAGACATCCAATCACCGATTCTGGTTACTTCTAGTTGCGGCACGCGATGTTCCACCAGCACCATCATCCTCATCACCCCAGGATGCTGCAGGGCCGGGTTAATACACTGGCGCCCTCTACTGGCCATCACCAGCAGCAACTTGTCGGGTTTTATTCCCCAAGTAACACACTTCATAGGATTAAAAATCAAATATACGAGGGAAAAAAGGAATGAAAATAAGAAAATGTCTAAATAAAACCTAAAATGTGTCTGAAGAGATAGAGAAGCACATATATGAGAAAACAAAGTGATAAGGAAAACAAACAAGAAAAAACGCATCAAATGAAGATAAAAAAGGCACAAATAGTATAAACAAAACCTTAAACAGTTGGAAACATGCAAAAACTAAGTAAAGAAGAAAATAAGGACAATTAATACAAAGACGAGAAAAAATATAATATTGGTGGAGATAGGAGCCAAACAAAACCTGCAGCAGGCGTGGAGAGAGAAAAATGAAAAATTTGAGAAAACAAAGTCGAAAATAGAGAAAAAAATACATGAAAAAAGAAAAACAGGTCACACACAGTTCAGAAATAAAACCTTAAACCAGGGGTGTCCAAAGCCCTTGAGGGTTGTATCCCTGCTTCAACATACCTGACTCAAATTAAATGGATCAGGCAGCAAAGGAAGTTCTGCACAATGATTAAATAATTTGAGTCGGGTGTGTTGGAGCAGGGAAACATGGAAAACCTGCAGGATTGTGGCCGTCGAGGACCGAAGCTTGACAGGCCTGCCTTAAAGTGACTAAAACCAGCAGCACCTTGTGCATAAGCCCCGCCGCCTGCAGCAGCCTCTGAACATGCTCAGTGACATGAGCTTTCCCAGCCCTGATGATGAACTACAAAGTTTTAATCTGTTTTATGCACATGAACGTGGTTTCTGCTCCGTTACGTACGAACAAAGAGAAAATCTTCCATTCATTACCTGCATCAGTTACACCTGTTTGGCTCATTAGGACAACAGGACAAGCAGCTTGTTGGGAACCGACCAAAATTATCCACGAAATAGCAAATATCTGAAAACAAGCAGAATAACAATATTAAGCAAAGACATGTAAAATATGCATTATAAAGAAGAAATGCAAATGATGCAGATTCAATCGATTTGATCGATTCTGAACATGTAAAAATAAAAGACAAGAAAGAAAAAGAAAACAAAACAGAAATTGATGTATGACTCCCCTTACTGAGGTTCTATGCTATTACAGTTTATAGCTCACGTAAAATTGACATCACACTATACGATGCGAATTAATGCGACAAAAGCAGGTCACAAGTGCAAATGAGGTGGCGGGTTGGTGTGACTACAGCAATTTTCGGAGTGACATTACCGACTTCAGGGGGCGTTCACTTTGTATTGCAGACTGGGAACTCGGAAAAACAGACTTCAGAGGACAAATCGAACACACCATATGATTGCATAACAGCCATGATGCAAACACAGACATGTCGCAAGCAAGTCTTTCCAGCCCTTGAAGGAGAATTTTGCTTTTTTTTAACCTGGGGACTGTTTTCATCTTTCCTTTTATACATGTAAGTGATGGAGAAAGAAAGTTCGCCCTAAAAACCTGCTTTTTTCCACACTGAAGTGCTCTGATAGTCTCAACGAGTGTCCAACACGTACTAGAGTACGTATCTGTATTACCTGGTGATTGCTATCGTTTGGTGTCAGGTAGTGGAATCTCCCACCAGTGTTTTGACGAGAGTTATTTGCGAAAAAAATCACGTTTTAAGGGCAAACTTAGATGCAGGGCCAACTGCCCGATAATTATCATTAGCTGTGCTGCTAGCTGCCTGCCCGGCTAAATACTGGAGCGATCTTGAACATTTCTTTCTCCATCACTCACATGTATGAGAGGAAAGATGAAAACAGACCCCAGGTTAAAAAAAAAAAAAGCGAAATTCTCCTTTATAAGTGTGGGGTGGATTTTAGGACATTTGTGCCCTCAAATTTTTAGGATATGCCCCTGCTTCAGTGCCTGAAGGTTATTACCATTTATATTGATATTATTATAATGGCTTCTATGGGAAAACTGAATGTTTTTTAATAGTTTTTTTTATTTAACAATTTTAGAATATTTTTTCTTGTTTAAAAATCTAATGTTTAAAAAAATCTTAATTTCATTTTGCTATTTTTAAATTAGTCTTTTTTACTTGTCTATTCGGGCATTATAGCAGCAAAATGTTGTCCTGGATAATGTTTTTTTTGCCCAATTAAAATTAAGACAAAAAATATAGCACTGTGTTTTTTTAAAACATTTTTTCTTTTTCTCAACAAAAATCTGCAATATTGAAGAATAATGAGAATCGTAATTTAAATCAAATTGGCACCCAAAAAAAATCGTAAAAAAATAGAACTGGGAGGAAAGCATATCGTCCCAGCCCTACATGTAAATTAGCTCATGTGCAAGTTGTGCTAATTGATTATGTTGATTGACTTTGGATCTAGGGATGGGCAGATCGATTCCAGTATCGACAATATCAATTTCATGATCAGTATCGATTATCGATCGACTCCAGTCGGATGAAATCGATACTTTTTTTGCAGAGCACTTTGGTTGTAAAAAGACGCCAAAGAATGGGAATGAATCCCAACCAATAGCAGAAATAGATTCTGTTTAGCCAATGTGCAGTTTTGTGATAAAAGGAAAAAACTGAGCTATGTTATTATTTAGTTTCA
>JBAMHT010000025.1:14830232-14841373 GCA_037177075.1 Craterocephalus fluviatilis | reverse complement strand
TCTGGGACACATCTGGGACACGACTGGAACAAGTCTGGGACAAGTCTGGGACACATCTGGGACACGTCTGGGACACGACTGGAACAAGTCTGGGACAAGTCTGGGACACATCTGGGACACGACTGGAACAAGTCTGGGACAAGTCTGGGACACATCTGGGACACGTCTGGGACACGTCTGGGACACGACTGGAACAAGTCTGGGACAAGTCTGGGACAAGTCTGGGACACGTCTGGAACAAGTCTGGGACAAGTCTGGTGTATGTGTGGGACACTTCCAGATTGAAGAGCCGGATTAGACCGAATGTTTGCTCCTGTGCTCGGCTGTGGCTGACTGCCGGCAGGACGGCTCGTACCTGATGTCCGTCAGCCAGCCGAAGGTGACGTTGCCCACGATGTCCACGACACCCAGGATGGACATGAGGAAGGCGGCGTGCTGCTCGGGGACGCCGACGCTGAGCGCGTAGGGCACGAGGTAGACGAAGGGCAGGCTGCAGCCGCCGGCCAGGAGCAGGAAGGACACGGCCAGACCCAGGAAGTCCCGCCTCTGCAGGAAGCCGTAGTCCTGCCCGGACAGGAAGCAGCGGTCGCTCGCCGAAGGGTTTCCCAGCTCCGATGGCAACAGAAGGCCGTCTTTCGATTGGTCACGGGGTTTGATGGTGAGTTCTGCGTCGCCCGTGAAGGAAGGAAGACCAGAAACGTCCGACTCCAAGGCTGCTGATGTGGTTGCTATGGAGATTTAGCACGGTTGTTAGGATCATAGATGGAGTAAACCCTACATATTCATAATAAAGAATGGGTACCCCCGTACACCCGGCAGCCATCTTACCACAGGCAGCTCTAACACTAGTTTAATGGGACATGTAGCTTATAAATAAGCAGTTTTGTTAAATCAATGTTTTCAATACCTGTAAAATAAAATGTTTATTGAGTTTGAAGTTACATTTCATGGCCAGCAGATGGCGCGTTGGTAACGTGTTCTGGACGTTTTAAAGATCGATTCTTTTCACGAAGCAATTTTTCGAAACAATTTGGTCTCCCAAAAGTTCCATTTTGCCATTACTAATAAAAAATGGCCATGTTTACATGAGTTTTAATTCCTCTTGAATCCAGAATTACAGGTAATTCTGCTTTAAACAGATACAAATGAGCATTAAACACGTAATTCCTGATTAAAAGTTGTTTCTGAATGAAAGTTAATCCTGAATAAAGAGGCTGGTTTATTCCAGGTTTAATCTCTCATCCTCTATCATGGAAACCTTCGTTCCGCTTTAAGTTCATCCCGCTCATTCTGAGCACGCTCCTCCCCTCCTCCTGTCGCTATGACGACCATAAACGTTGCTTCCCGTTCGAAGCAAACGGTCTCAAAGCGAGTCTGTTCAGGTGAAAGTGACGTAGCATGCTAGCGGCTAGCTGCTGCTTCATAACTAGAATTCACATCGAGACAAAATGCTTCTTATTAGGGCTGCACCGATCGATCGGCCCCATTTTTCTTAATTTTGCGGAAACCACACTTTGAAATATTGAAATTAGTCTAAAGGAGCTGATATTTGTGTTATGTTCAAATTTTTACATTTATAATTTTAGAAAACTAGCTTGTGGTTAAAAAGTTTGCATTGTATGGGTATTGTTTGTTTATCAATAAAACAAAATTAGTAAATTGATGATGTAAGCTGTGAAATCAATTCTCAAGAAAAAGTGATGTCGGCAGAAATCGGTATTGGCAGGCCAGACTTTTTAAAGATGGTGATCGGCCATAAAATTGTTGCACCCATAGTTCTTATTACGATATTGTTGATGTTGTTGACGAAGCAGGAAGGAGAGTTTTTAACTCCCGGTAGACGTACGTACGTACGAAACGTCACTTCCACCATCCAACCAATCAGAGCCCTTCCCGACCCCTGGATTTTACGATAAGATAAACTTTATTATCCCCAGGGGGATATTTGTCTTGGACATCTTACTACAGCTGAGTACAATAAAAACAAATTAAAAGGACAACAACACAGCCAGAATAATAAATAGATACTAAGAATACAATAAAACTAAAAAAATGCAGAGATGGAGTGCGACATCATAGTACAGTTTTAAGTATTGAAATTGAAAGGGCGGGCACAAGGGAGCTGAGCTTATGCTGCCTTCATGTGCTATCCTATTTATGGTAAATACCAAAAACCGACGACAAAATTGCACATGAGCACCCACTCATGTCGTAATTTCCACTGGGAAACTGGAAAACTCTTATGATGCCCGAGTTGCCGAGATGAGATCAACTTTGACTGTTGCGGTCACGCCCTTGGATCCACGTGTCTCAGTTGTTTTTTTTTTGCTACTCACCTCTCTCTCCTGTCTGACAGCCTTGCTGCAGGTGAGGGGCGTGACCAGGCTCCGGTGCAGGATCATTACCCACACCTGCAGCTCATCACGCTCGTAAGCACCTCCTTGATAAGCTGGTCTCATTCCCAGTTTCAGGGCCGGATGATTGCCTTTCACTCCTGTTTATCGTCTCCAGACCTCCCTTGTTTCGGCTCCAGTCTTCTCTCATTCGTAGGCGCTTCCAGGCGGAATTTTTGCTGTCGACCGTCAGGTCTCGTTCTCCTGCGGAGGATTTTTCGTCGTCAGACGTTTTGTAAATAAACCTTTTTGAAGAGAATCTGCATTTTTGGGTCCCGGTGTTTGATTCTGCCTCACGGCCCGTAACATAATAGTTATGGAGTGAACGACTCTGTACTTGTTTGGTTTCACAATTATCTCAATAATAGAGAACAATATGTACGCTTCAATGGTCACTCTTTAAAAAGTTTAACTATTCCTTTTGGGGTTCCCCAGGGTTCTATTTTGGGTCCATTATTGTTTTTGATTTATATCAATGATTTACCTTCTTCATGTAAACATTTTCTACCCATTTTATTTGCTGATGACACAAATCTCATAGCAGTACATGAGGACTTTGACACTTTAGTTAAACTTGTTAATGATGAGCTATCTATTTTATCTATATGGTTTCAAACTAATAAGTTAACCCTCAATGTTAAGAAATGCAATTTTATGGTCTTTCACAACATTAACAAATCTTATCCAAAAGAACATGCCCATATAGAAATTGATAAAGCTGTTGTTACCCAAGTGGCGTCAACCAAATTCCTGGGTGTTCTGATTGATGAGGGGCTAACTTGGTCCAAACATGTTGATTTGGTCTGTTCTAGATCCTCTAAGATGTTAAATATTCTAAGACTTGTTTACCCCTTGATTCACTCCTCAGCGCATCTAACCTTGTACTACAGTTTTTTGTATCCATTCATAAATTATTGTAATATTGTCTGGGGAGCGACTCATCCAACTCATCTTAACAGAATCCTCAAAATTCAGAAGAAGTTTTTACGGATGATTTCCCACTCCACTAAATACGCACCTCGATTTTTCAAATACTGTTTTACCCATTGAAAAAGTTAATGTTTTTCAAACCTGTACTTTCATTCATAAGTTTATTTATAAGACGGATGATCTCCCAGTCACATTACATAACCTCTTTATTTTTATTTCTGATGTCCATTCTCATCAGACAAGATATAGACAAATTAATTTTGCCCTCCCTTTCTCAAGAACTTCTAGTCATCAAAATAACCTCAGTTTTAGAGGCCCACAGCTCTGGAGTGAATTAAGCTTAGCTTTGAGATCTATATCCTCTCCGATTGTCTTCCGACGACAGTTGAAAGAATATTTAGTCTGTTTGTAATAGTTATGACCTTCGATCTAATCACCCCCTGTAATCCTCAGTCCTCATTCGTATATTGTTCACTATACTATAAATGTTTTATTTCATTCAACTACCTGTATATTAAGTTAAATCCTCATTATTATTTCTCTTTGTATGTTTCTCTTTACCTCCATGTATTTCTCCACTTAATGTAACCTCATGTCTTCATTTAGCCAACCTTGCTCCCTTTAATTAGCATTCTGTTCTTTTATATTGCATATGTTATTTGGTCTGTGTGCCATCTAAGTGAAATTTGTAAAAGGAGTGGAACTCTGTATAAATCCTTGGTGGTTTCGTTCCCCTCCTTGTACTATATCTTAAGTGATATGTGCAGAACAAATAAAATAAAAAATAAAAAAATCCTAGGAATGAGTAAAGTAATCCTGGGGATGAGTAAAGTAATCCTAAGGATGAGTAAAGTAATCCTAGGAATGAGTAAAGTAAAGTAAGTGATTTTAGACCGTTTTGCAGACCTACTTGTGAGGATTGTACGCCGTTTGCACTGCTCCTCCACTCCGCCCTGCTTCTTGCCCGACGCGGTGAACGGCGTCTCGAACACGAAGCGCCGGATGTTGTGACTCTTCTCGAAGTCGGTCTTCCTGTCCTCCAGCTCCTTGTCGTCCAGGTAGGGCGTAACATGCGTCACCTGGATATAGGCGTACTTGGAGTCCAGGTCTTTGGGGTTCACCTGCGGACGCAGAACCAGAAAAGATGCTTCAAGTCAGACTCAGAAAAACTTTCTCCGTTCTGGGAAAACTTGTCTGGAGTCACATATGAAGCATTTTCATAAAACCAAAATGGAAAACTGCATCAAACTCCATCTAGAGGTTTATTTCCATGAACCGCACCGACAAATGGATCCCAGACGGATCCTACAGACCTGACCCGTTCCTAGTGTCAGAATGTACCATTATCACCATTATAAAAGCTCTACGGGACAGAATCCCACCTTCCCGGAGTCCTGGATGATTTTGACGTTTTCTTGTCCGAATTTGTCAGAGTAGAGCTTGAGAAGGCGCTGGGAAATTTCAGACAGCGGCGTGAACTTTGGCTCCTTGTAGATGTATTCCTTCCCATCCTCATCCTCGAAGAAGCCCTACGTTTAGTACACGAACAAGAACTTTAAATGTTTCTTTTAAAAAGCAAGCAATCAGCAAGCAGGCAATTCTCGTGGCAAGATAGTAAGATAAAACCAGAAAAGTCGAAAAATCAAAATCAGCTTGAAGCCCAAAAATGTATTTTCCCACCAAAAGTTGGAAATAATTATGTAAAAAAAGAGATTACATCAATTAAAGGAGAAAAAGAAAGTAAAAACACATTCATACAACACAAGGCTGCAAAATATTAAATAATATGCAAAAAGTGATACGGTTATTGAGCCATAACGATGTTTCTGCAGATATTTTAACTAAACCTTGAAAGGATTCTGTGTAACTTTTGGCCACTAGGTGCGCTAAACCTGTGACACTGTCGCAGAATTAAACAGCTTCCATCGTTTTCAGCTCCTTACTTTTGATGGAAAAGGAGGAAAAAGCAGCAGAAAGAGGAGTATTTATAAAGAGGAGCCTTAAAGCAAAGAGCTGCAGGTCACATGATCCATGAGAGACGGATCCGCTCCTGCAGAGTTACAACGTCTGGTTTCTGCAGAGGGCAGCTCCATCAAAGCACCGACACACATCAAACCCTGTAAATCCTCCAATTTTACTCACATCAGGCTGATGTTTGCGTCAAAGGTTACACAGTTCGTACCTTTAAATACATATATCAATCTTGCACGTTTGCTAAATTTCCATATATTGTGCAGCCTTAATACAGCATAATGTCACATAACATCTAAGATGTCATATATTTATGAAGAATTGCACTGACAGTATCTAGTAACAGATGATAAAATCATGAAATCAGAATTTAAATCAAGGGAAATGTTACTGGAGAGATTACCCAGGATGCATCACAAATAATCCCCCTCCAAAACAAAACAACAAAAAAAACAAAAAACAAAACAAACAAATACTATACGGACGACACACTAAACTTTGTTTTGCTAATGGCATGCAAATGAAACTTACGGTTCTCATCATTTTATCTAAAGGACAATGAGCAGCTAAAAGTTTAATTTAATAAGATCTACATCTGCATGCTGTCGATTTATCAATTTTTACGACTAAAAGGAAAGTAAAATGAGAGACACGGTTCTACAGAAACACTCACCGCAGCCTTGGACCGAGAGGCAAAAGAAGAGATATTTTTATTAAAGCGAGTTTTAGTGAGACTGCACTCAGAGAATCAATAATTTGTACGTTTAGTCATATTTTAAAACATTACCTGAACGCTTACCTGTCCGAAGAAGGCCACTCTGAAGAACGTACCCAGCAGTCTCTTGCCAGTGTGCATCACCTCCATCACTTTGGTATAGGCACGGTGGAGAGTATCGTACAGATGCGTCAGTTTCTGACCAGTTCAGAAAGGAAATGGTAGAGTTAGTTCGGACAATGGACCAAGAGGAAAAATAATAAAAACACATGAGCTGAACTCTGCAAATGTTCACGAAATATTCCAGGTTGGTCACATGAATCTATGGAGCATCATTTCTGACATTTTAATGGGAAAATTTTACTAAGTTCTCTGGTAAACGCCCAGGAAGATCTGTGTGTGCAACAGTGTCAGAAAATCTTCCAGATAATTTACTGCTACGTACGAAGAAATTGGCAGATAGTACAAATATTTTTCTACTTGGAATGAACATACAGGTTAATCTTCCGGATTATTTACTGCTTCGTACAAACATAAGGCTATTCTTCCGGATTATTTACTGCTACATATGAACGTAGAGGCAAGTTTTCTTGATTATTTACTGCTATGTACGAAGAATAAAGCTAATCTTTGGGATTATTTCCTGCTACGTACGAACATAAAGGCTAATCTTCCAGATTATTTACTGCTACGTACAAACATAGATGCAAATTTTCTGGATTATTTACTACTACACACGAACAATAAAGCTAATCTTCGGGATTATTTACTGCTACGTACGAACATAAAGGCTAATTTTCGCTATTATTTAGTGTTACTGTACGAACATAAAGGCTAATCTTCCGGATTATTTACTGCTGCGTACGAACATAAAGGCTAGTCTTCTGGATTATTTACTGCTACGTTCGAACATAAAGGCTAATCTTCCGGATTATTTACTGCTACGTAAAAACATAAAGGCTAATTTTCCAGATTATTTACTGCTACATATGAACGTAGAGGCAAGTTTTCTGGATTTTTTACTGCTACGTACGAAGAATTAAGCTAATCTTTGGGATTATTTACTGCTACGTACGAACATAAAGGCTAGTCTTCGCTATTATTTAGTGTTACCGTACAAACATAAAGGCTAATCTTCCGGATTATTTACTGCTACGTACGAACATAAAGGCTAATCTTCCGGATTATTTACTGCTACGTACGAACATAAAGGCTAGTCTTCTGGATTATTTACAGCTACGTACGAACATAAAGGCTAATCTTAGATTATTTACTGTTACATGCGAACATTAAGGCTAATCTTCCGGATTATTTACTGCTACGTACGAACATAAAGACTAATCTTCCAGGTTATTTACTTGTACATATGAACGTAGAGGCAAGTTTTCTGGATTATTTACTGCTACGTACGAAGAATAAAGCTAATCTTTGGGATTATTTACTGCTACGTACGAACATAAAGGCTAATCTTCAAGATTATTTACTGCTATGTACAAACGTAGAAGCAAATTTTCTAGATTATTATATTATTATTATTATAAAGGCTAGTCTTCGCTATTATTTAGTGTTACTTTACAAACATAAAGGCTTGTCTTCTGGATTATTTACAGCTACGTACGAACATAAAGGCTTGCCTTCTGGATTATTTACAGTTACGTATTAACTGAGGCTATTTTTCTGGATTATTTTCTGCAACGTACAAACACAGAGGCTAATCTTCCGGATTATTTTTTACCGCTAAGTACGAAGATAGAGGCTAATTTTCTGGATTACATATCGCTACATATGAACATATACTGTAGGCTAGTCTTCGCTATTATTTACTATTACGTACGGACATAAAGGCTAATCTTCTTGACTACTTGCTGCTTCATTATCTTCTCTACTGACCAACATCTTGTTTTCTACATGCTCCTTATTACTGTGGACACTTTTTTTATGCCCTAGCTGTTGTAATGAAAACATAAGGAACAATTTTTGTCTGGTATGTGTAAATTAAACAGTATACCTAATTATTTTTAGAGTTAGCGAACATGCAGGGAAAAGTAAACTTTATTATTGCTTTTACTTTTGAAGCAAAACAAAAAAAACAGGTTAGAAATTTAATATCCATATCATATTCATCATCGTTATGATGATAAAGATTCCCAGAGTGCAGATTACCTCAAAGTCCCGGCGCTGCTCATAGATGGGAATAATAAGCTTGTAGACATCAGCAATCAGCTCGTAACGCTCCGCCTTCCAGAGGCCGTCAGCACACTCCTCCAGCAGCTCCATCAGCACCTCCTGCACACAAACATATCAGCGCCAATAAACCACCGCATGCACTGAGCATGGTGTTCCTGCAAAGCTGGCGAGGAAGGAGACATCATCACCGATGCGGAAAATAAAAAGCTTTTCACGGCCAGCAGACATGTTGACACACTCATAAAAGTTCGCTCATTTTGTAGTTTCAGGCTTTATGTCAACAACATCCACGCTGATCCCGCTCTTCTCAGAAAGGTTCCTGGTATTCCAACGAAGCCTGTGTCAAAGTCTACTGTACTATGATTCAATCTAACATCCACAGGCCAGCTGTTCCAGAGAGTAAATAATGACCCAAAATGTCCAACACGCGCAGTAATGAGCATTTGGAAAAATTAAATCTGTGACCTCGTTGAAGTGGACGTCTTGCATCCCCACGTCTTCCATCATGGCCGCCTCTTCGTCGATGTTTGGAGTGATGACGCGGAAGGCCGAGCAGCCCTGCCGAAACATTCCTGACATAACAAAACACACAAATAAAGTCAAAACAGCCTGAAAATCCTTTTTAATTCATACATTATCACAAAAACATTCATTTACAATTATTTTTATATTACAGCTGAATCACAGAACACATCCGACCATTTCTCAGTTTGGGTTTTGTTTGATATTGGACACATTCAGGCAGGCGTCCTCACTCCATCCGGTAAGTAAACATAATGTTTCAACATTTTCTTCAAAATGTAGCTGTAACATGGTTTATTTAGTTTCACCATAAGTTTCAATTTTTTAAAAATAGCGACTGACTTAGACTGACGTATTAGAGATCTAATAAGGGCTGGGATATACTTGCTGTGTATGCGAGCGTGCCCGCAAGCGCTCTTTCTGGTCTGTGTACATACTTGCTGTAAACTATGTAGGCACAGCGCGGCCAAAACGGTCAATACCGGAGGGTACCACAAGGTGAAGTATGCAGCACTTGTACTCTGAAAGTTACAAGCTGCCGGTCAGTTGTATAGGCAGGTTTTTTCCGCTAACAACGAGTTGAATTTGGACTTTGAAATTGAGGTAAAAGGATTGATAAGAGAAACTAAAGGGGGAAGGTCTTTCCGCCGTTAGATACATTAAATGTGGCCAATGAGCAAGTAAATGCGGTCCTTGTGGTCCATTGACAAAAATGGTGCACGAGCACCTCTAGTGGTTGAGTCAATATCGTAGCTCACGCAACGCGAGCGGCTGACGTGTCAAAGTGACATCAGCGACGCGCAGCGGCCATGATGCGTACGCGGACACGTCGCCAGCAGAAAGTATATTCCAGCCCTAATAAGTTTAAAAGTTTCATTAACAATAACCTCCAAGAATCAGCAGCGCTGGATGGTCCACCACTAGGGCGACAGCCTCCTTTTTCCCCAACTTGTCGAGATCCCCATTAAGAACAATCCATTTATACAACACAAAATATTCTAAATCAATTTAAAAATCATTCATGGAGGATAAGCACTGAAACAGCACGCAATAAATCCTTTTTTTTTTTTTTTTTAAAAAGGGGAACAACACTAAAATAAAAATTAATACTGGGTTAGCCCTTAGCCCACCCCCTTCTCTGCGAAAGGCTGACACTGTAGGCAATAAAAAAAAACCTTTGCTATGGATCTGTGCTGACTGATCAATAGCCCATTGAAGTCAATATCCCAGACATGGTCAATTCAGGATGGGCCTTAGTGATTCATTGCATCGCCTGTCCGCTCTGGGGATGTTCTCACTGTGAGGTTAAAATCCACCACAGATCCCACCAACTCAGAGTATTCAGGCTCCGCCACCAAAGTTTCTATGTGGAAGTAAAACAGCAAATTAGACTTCCTTTATGTAGTTTTGCAATAATCCTCCAATTTTGCATAGTCATACAGAAAGAAAGGCTAGAATGCTAGCCTATCTCTCATCACCGAGGCATTCAGGAGATTCACAGAACTCTTCAGAAACCTCCGTGGTTATGTGTGAAATTGTCAACACAGATTACAGTCAGTGGACAGAACACAGTCTACAGGCAGACAGTAGGCAGCAGCATTGTTTCTTTTTTCAACACTCTTTGTCAAATTACTGTACTACAACAGATTCAGGTACTGGGCCTTTGCTTTATGCAGAAGATGTGGTTCTCTTGGCTCCATCAGGACGTAAACTCAAACTCTCACTGGACCAAATCCCAGCAAAGTGTAAAGCAGTTGGGATTAAGATCATCACCTTCAAATTCAAAGACGATGGTCCTTAAAAGGGTGGAGTGTCTTCTCTGAATCAGTACTGAGGTCCTGACCCAAGTGTAGGAGTTAAAGTATGTCTGGGACTTGTTCAGATGTAGGGAGAGATGGAGATGTGCCCCAATGTAATTCACATGTGCAATTACATATGTTACATGTAAAACAAATGTGGAACATACATGGCACATGTAGGAACTATAAGGGAAATCCAATGTTTATGTTATCATCAGTGGTGTAAAACTGTGTTTGTTTCTGCAGGAGGAGAATCATCTCTTCAGCACACGAGGACATCATCTCCAGCAGTGTTCAGGTCCGACCAGGATCTCCTGCTGTCTATCAGATGAGGACAAAGAAAGAGAAGATTGGATCTCTGACCAGAATGACTGCTGGTGAAAAAGATGAGCAGAAAACCAATAAAACCATCTTACTAGTTGGAGAAACAGGAGCAGGAAAAACTACTCTGATAAACGCTCTGGTCAACTACAGCATGGGGGTGGAGTGGGAGGATGGAGTCTGGTTTCAGATAATAGAGGAAGAGAATAAGAAAAGTCAGACAGAGAGTCAGACATCAGATGTGATGGTGTACCAGATCTTTGAGGTTGAAGGTAAAACTCTGCCCTACTCTCTGACCATCAT
>JBAMHT010000025.1:14773045-14783331 GCA_037177075.1 Craterocephalus fluviatilis | reverse complement strand
AGTGACGTGTCCGTTTCCCTCCGAATTAACATTTCATCAGGAATTAAGTGTTTACATGGCACTAAGAATGTCCAGAATTATTAAATTATCTTTATTACCCTAAAAATGTCCAAAATTATTACTTTATTTGACATATTATGTTTCAGCGTCTTGAGATGACATTATGAATTGGTGCAACACAAATAAAGCTGAATTGAATTGAATAAAGTTTAAGATGTTAGCAAATATTTTATAATCTTTATTACACTAAAATGTCCAGAATTATTAGTTTACCAGCTTTAATAGCTTTCAATATGTAATATACTTAGTATACTGCCTTTTTTTTAACTAAATTTTTATTCTTATATTTTTCTTCTGTAAGTATAAACCTTACATTCATAAAAAACAAAAGAATCATATTTCACAGCAACTTGATGAAACTCTCATTATGTTCAGAATTAAGTCAAGTTTGGTTCAGAATTAACATTTAATCTGGAAGTAAGTGTTTACATGCTCATTTTTCATCTCTTTAAAGCAGAATTAACTTTATTTCTGAATTAAAGAGGGATTAACTCATGTAAACGTGGCTGGTGGGAAAAATTCCTCACTGGAAACAACCTAAAACCTGTTTCACTCCAACTTTATTTCCTCACACAGAAGTTCCCACACAGTACCTGCAGAGACATAATAAATAACTTCTACGTTTATCCTCACATGTGGGTAGTAATCCATGACCAGCAGGTACTCGGTGCGTCCCTCCGTCCCCGTGCGCTCGTCGGCGGCCACGAAGCGGGCGATGTTTTCGTGCTCCAGTAGCGGCAGCCGGTAGATGGAGCATTCGTTGAGGAAGTTCTGGCGGTTGGCGGCGGTGAACACCTTGACGGCGACGGGCCGCTCGTCCAGGGAGCCGCAGTACACGGCGCCGTATCTGCCGCGGCCAATCAGCTGCAAGAAGAAGGACGGGCCGTCAGCACGCATCCGAGGACAGGACAGGACAGAAAGCACATTACTAACGACGGCGTCAGAGAAATACCGGGGATTTGTTAAAGAATTATAATTAAAAAAACTACCAGAGATTTATGTTGCTGTGTGAATTCAGCTGCAACACAGCAGAGCAAGAAACGTTTTCCACGGAAAACAACCAACTTTCAATCTAAACCAGAGAACAGCAGCGCGTCTGGGAATGTGTAAAGTAATCCTAGGAATGAAATAAGTAATCCTAGGAATGAGTAAAGTAATCCTAGGAATGAAATAAGTAATCCTAGGAATGAGTAAAGTAATCCTGGGAATGAAATAAGTAATCCTAGGAATGAGTAAAGTAATCCTAATGATGAGTAAAGTAATCCTAATGGTGAGTAAAGTAATCCTAGGGACGAGTAAAGTAATCCAGTAAAGTAATCCTAATGGTGAGTAAAGTAATCCTAGGGACGAGCCAAGTAATCCCATGAATACGCAAAGTAATCCTAAGGACGAGTAAGGTAATGCTAGAGACAAGTAAAGTAATCCTAATAATGAGTAAAGTAATCCTAGGAATGAATAAAGTAATCCTAGGGCCGAGTAAAGTAATCCTAGGAATGAGTAAAGTAATGTGAGGAGGAACTGAGCTACAATATGTCATGAAGCCATCGGCAGATGATGATGATGATGAAGACCTTCATCAATAGTCAGAGTCCAGAGGATCCAGGGTTCCTAAATCGTTCCTGAATAAAACAAACGCGTTTTTTTCCACGTAGACGTGAGGTTTTTGCACATTTTCTCCGTCTGGTGTTATTTCTCTGAGCCCATCCTTCCTTGTTGCTGTAGAAAACATGAGCTCGCACATTTTTATTTATTCGGAGGAAATGAAAACTTGCGGATGCGTGCTCAGCACGTTTTCCTCGCAGCATCTCTGGCGGAACATTTATCGACTTCCCATCACGCCGTGAGCGCTCCCGGCCCCGGATCAAGTTTGCAGGATCCTGCCTCATCCGAGCCGGTTCCTATTTTTGCACAGCTGCCGCGTCATGTGACTCCTGCTGCTGTGTCTCGGCGTCTTCGGTTCCTCCTTCCTCTTCCTCTGATGCCGACATCTACGCTGCTCATCCCAGATCTCATCCTTTCTGGAACAATTCAACGTTTCTTTTTTTACTCTTTCATACATGAATCTATGTAAAAATCTGCTCTTTTATATGTAACTATGATAAATCAAACACTGGAATTAAATCTTATCTTTTTATTTGGTTCATAATCATAGGAAGCAGAAATAAATAAATCAACATTTTACTATTTTTATGCCTTAATTTGCCAATTTTTTAAAAATAATATGACCATGAAATAAGTCTTTAAAAGGGGTTAAGAAAAAAAAAGCACAGAGATGAACGTGTGGAGTTTATTTTATTACTATTTTAGTTATTACTTATACAATACTAAACATCTAAACATCATTAACGCCTCGGTCAGCGAGCGAAGCTGAGATGATAGAGAAAACTTTGAGTAATTAATTGTGCTTTTTAATTACCTGATTAACCCAGTAAAACCAAACGAATCATATTTGATGCATTTAGTTTCTGAGACGTTTTGCATCTTTTTAAGGTAAAAAAAAAAACTTACGTATACATTCAAGTTTCCTTCGGCTCCCAGTGGACACAGGAAGCAGAGGACTAAACTACAATAATCCGACACGTCACATTGGAATTTATCGTTAATTTAACGCAAAATTGTTCATTTTTTCCTGCAGTTTGTTTAAGAATTAAAGAATTCAGGTGTAAAAAATGTGACTTTTCTTGGGTCGGGCTTTAATTTCAGACCTGTTTTGACCCTCTTACTAAAAAAAGTTACCAATAAAAAACGTTTTTTGTGAGGAAGTTATGATCGGTGGATAAGATCGATAAGATCGGTTTCGCATATATGTATCGCCCGATTGTCCAAATTTAAGGAAATTGGAGCCGATTGATCGGTGCACCCTTATGTGAAAGCCCAGGTTGTCCTGGAAACAGATGTGTGATACCTGATTGGGCATCATAAGACGGTGTTTTATAATCAGCAGTAACACACGTAAAATAGCAGGCGGGGGAAAACGACACGGAGACACCGACCTCCAGCAGCTTGAGATTGTCCAGGTCCAAGGAGCTCTCCGAGCCGGCGGCCTCCATCATGTTCAGGTTGTGCAGGCCTTGTTTGCCGCCTCCTTCACACACACACACATTCAGATGAAAGATCAGCTCCAACATCGAACATAAAACTAATTAAATTCCTCTAAAAACATTTGGGTGGCCTTGAATAATAAATGTTGGCTCTCTTCCTGGCGCCATGGCAACTCACCGTGCAGCATGCGGTACCCAAAGAAGGCCACGGCGGCGATCACAGCCAGCATGGAGACGGTTGCCAGGGCAATGATTATGGTCTCTTTGTGGCGCAGCGTGCCGGGATCTGCAATGAAAACAAAGAACAAATGAAAACGTGACCTTTGGAGCATCACTCATGTGTTTCCGCAGATTTTCCATCAGTCATAGATGCTGCAGAGACCCGGGACGCTCCGACGGACATGTTAGCACCGGCATGCATGCATGGCTCGCCGTCAGCACGGGGAAAACCAGAAACCACACGCTTCACGTTACCATACAAGCAACGCAACTCTCCCCGATTCTGATCTGCCGATACAGATACTGGTGGCCGATATCCGATATTTGACATAAGAACATGGATGTAACAGGATGCAAACTGTGCATCAACACGGATACTTTTAACACCCAGAATATGGTTACAGCCTTACAAACACAACAGCAGCAAATCAAACAATTATATTATTTATATATATTTAATATATGCTTTTTCTATTTGGTCAGAATTTTAATAAATTAAGTAAAAGTTTCCATTGATTTTAAAACCATTTTCATTAGTTTAATAGTTAAAACCTGTGTGACATCCAACAAGTCTCACAATACTCAACATAAAAGATGAAACCAACTCATTTTATGTTCCAAGTAAAGATTTTTCAGAGACATTTTTTGTATTTAAAATCCTTTTTTTAAATTGATTTCAAGCAATATTCTAATTTTCTGAGTTTTTCTGAGCCTGTGAATCCTGATCAGAAAAATCTAAACAAATAAAAGCAGAAATGTTGATTTGCAGACTATTTTTGAATCATGTTACAGAAATGCAGCACTTTTTCAGATATTCCCATTTCCCAATAGTACCTGTGTGTATATATAGTCTTTTCCATCCTATTGACACAGCTGATTGATAAGACCCTTGTGTTTTTATATCTACATTATTTAGCAAATATCAAAAGCAATGGAAACTTTTTTTATTCAAAAAATGAAACTTTGAAAGTGTAACATCTTAAAAGTTGAAATGTAACTTAAGTGGGCTGAATATGAATCTAATGATAACAGAGAAAGTTGATGAGATCCAGATGTTTGGTGTTAAAATGACTGGGACGACTGCTGCATTAAGGGGCTCTGAAAACATGAAATAAGCGCTTTATTTTTGCATTTAGACTGTTTTGGCATCAGCAGTATTGACGATAACAGAAATACGGTGGATAAATGGGTTCGGCTGTGATCTGTGAGAATTACACACATACAGGAAGTAGGAATCATTATGATGTCCTTCCCACAGCGACTGGCAGCCAGATGTTAACCAATCAGCTCTGGGAGTGTGAGCAGGCAGCTAAGGGTATTTCTGTGTGTCCCTGAACGCCTCACGCAGCCCGCCGTGACTCAAGTCACTTCCTCCGTCTGCAAACCTGCCCCGACACGTCTGCAAGCAACCGTCCCGCACACGGAAACCGGTTTGCAGAATTCCTGCTCACAATGCAAAGCTAATTACTCGCCATGATCCCGCGCCGCCTCGTTTCCTCGTCCTTAAAGAGCCGGCGCGCTCGCAGACGGCGCGCCATCCGCGGAATGCAGAAAGACGGCAGAGATGTTTACGTCGCCGCCAGACTTTCTGCTTTGATCGCAGACATCATGACACAGAAACAATGAGCTGTCTGACACGTCGCTCCACTACAGATCCACTGTTTCACTCTTTTACTCGCCTTAAGCTTTAATCCAGACACAGATCTGAGACGGATCATAGACGGTAAAATAAACGGAGGAACCTTAAAAGCAGGTGATCTGGAGCAGGGCTGGCTGATATCTCCATCATTTTTTCCTTCATTACAATATTCTATATACTAGCCGATGATTGATCGTTAAGATTTTAATTAATAACATGATCTTTTAATCGATTAGACTGGTGCTGAAGTTCTATGTAAGCGCATATTTCCATTTAACTGTTCATCATGTAATAAAAATCTAAATAAGGAAACAGCAGGTTTTTTCTGCTTTCATTTAAATATAGGCTAGAGATACTGAATTTTCATATAGAAATATTAACGATTAATCAATAATCAATCGTTAATACATCTGATTAAGACAATTTAATCGAGTTTTCCCTTGTTTTCCAAGATATCTGGCACCTGTCAATCAAAAGGACACGCCCCTAATTATGAAGAATTTTAGGATTAAATAACATCTAAATGAATTTTTCCTTCATGCCGTGTCAGAAATGACTTCCTGTGTGGAAGGGAAGGTGCGTTAACCCCGTGCGTGCTTACACATTGGCTGAGCCGTGGTGGGGCTCGGCGGGGCGAAGTCCTCGGTGAAGTTGACGTTGCACATGTCGCTGCCGCAGCAGCAGAAGTGGTACGTCCCGTTCTGGATCTGCGGAGGCTGGTTGGTCACCACGCAGCGGTCCTCGCGGCACTCGTTGTTGTCCACCACGTTGCTCCAGCAACCTCAGGGGAGAACAGATTTCACTTTAATGATAAACACCATGCACTGAGATACTGCAGAATGCTGTGTTCATATTCTATCGATATTTATAACTAATGTCTTTTTTTAAAATGCAAAATTCAAGAATGGTTTCCATTTTTTTTCAGAATGTTTTATGATTTTCTAATTCATTTTTTAAAATATTGCATCAATATTCAAAAATACTTTGTTTTTCTATGAATTTTTGTTCAAAAAGGAATTTGGATGCAGACATTAACAGTGATGCTACGTTTTTGTTGCATCAAAACCTCCTATGTCTCTTTTTGTCAAAGTTTACTCGAGGAATCGAAAGCATTTTAAGATTTACACCGTTCACTATAAGTTTGGATTATTGTTCTTTAGCGCTTTCTCTATTTGGTCAGAATTTTAATGAAACACGCAAAGTTCCTTTTGATGTTAAAACCATTTTGATTAGTTTAATGTTTAACACCTGCATTACTTACATTATACCTAACTTACTGTGAACAGTATAAACAATAATGAGGATGAAAATAAACATAAATGATTAGATATCAGGTCAGAGAGGCCTGAGTGCTGAGCTGAGGTGTGTGTGTTTGTTTATTTTTCGTTCTCCCCCTGTGGCTGCTCTGTGGAAGCAGGTGTGTGTATGGATATTTATATGTACATGTTTGTTTTGTTTTTTCCCCCATTTAAAGAGACACTGTGTAACTTTTGACCACTGGGTCCTAAAGCTGTAACTTCCACCGACAGCCTTCCTCTTCCTGCCTCCTCAGACACGTTTTCACCTTCTTTCTCCATTCGTGACTAACTTTAGACGGAGGAGGAGCTTAAAGCAAGAAGCTCTTTCTGTAAAGTTACAATGTCTGGTTTCTGAACAGGGCAGCTGATGTTTGGGTCAGAATTACACGGTTAGTCCCTTTAGGGGTTTATTTGCATGAATCCATCGGTTGGTACTAGATGAAAGGAGACAGGGTTTGCTAGTTTATAAGTTGCAGAAATACAAACGTCTCTGTAATAAACCTTCTTATTGTTTACTGTGAAAAAGAATTAGGTACCTTGTTTCACCAGCCGGACTTCCCCCGGCAGGCTCTTCTCCCACAGGCCGAAGCAGTGGTTGCCCTTGGCGCATCGGATGGTGGTGTTCTCCGGGGAGACACGGCCCTCGCCGCCCGCCACCCGCTCCATCTCCAGCTGCTGCTGCTGGTCGGAGAAGGCGCACTCCCTCGCCTTGCCCTGCGCCGCTGTGGAGCCGGAGCGCGCACACAAACACACACACACAAACACACAAACACACAGGGTTAAACATCCCGATTCTGATTCACACTGCATCCAGTTTAGAGCTGTCCCTAACGATTATTTTTTCTTCGATTGATCTTTCGATTATTTTTTCGATTAGTCGATCGATTATTTAACAAAAAGATGCAGTGCAAGAAATCTATGAAATTAACAATTTTCAAATAATCTAAATATTATTAGAAAATAACATGTATTGATAATAATATAATACAAATAACATAAAATATTTCCTATATTCCTTCCATATAAAATACGGAAATTTGTCTTAATTTCATTATAATATGCTTATTTAGGCAATGTTGGTGGTTTGATGAGTAACTGTGTTACTGACTCCACCTAAAAATGTTTCAACTTCATTTATGAACTTCATTACATCTTTAAACTTATTGTCAATTCATATGACGTCCGTGTGTGCTGCATCTTGGCTGTTTCAGAGTTAATTTGTGTCCTCAGTAGCGCATCATCTCACACCCGGAGCCCCGTGGGCAGCAACGGTTCGCTATTTAGCAACCGCTAGCTGTTTAGCTAAGCAGCAAACAATATAATTATCATTATTAAGGCGGTGGTGCTGACAGTATAGAAACCATGATAAATATCCCCAAACTTTGAAAGACTTGGAGCGACTTTTTTTTCCCTTGGACGCCGCCACCATTGATATGACGTCATACACGACGCGTCGACGTATTTACGTAATCGATTACACCGATTACGTCGATGCGTCGTCCCAGCCCTAATCCTGTTACTAAACCACGTCCGTCTGCAGCGAACAGATAAACCTGCACAATGTGATCAACGTGAAACTGCACACGAGTCACCAGACTCCTAAAAAACACATTCAACAAATATTATGATTTTACTAAAGAAAAAAACAAGAGAAACTTAAAAAACAAAGTATTTTTAAGCCAACATGTGTGTTTGCTGCTGCTTTTCTCAGTGGCCCGTCTGAGCCCCGTGTTTCATATTTTCATTTTGTTTTTATTGTTACTGGTTGTTTGCTTTTCATTCATCACTAATGAGACTGAGAGTCGCTTCTATTTGTTGGTGTAGTTATTAAAAATGACTTCCGCCTCCAGTGAAAGATTTTAGAAATTAAAGTTTAATCATCTATGACTGGATGTAATTTCCTGATCATTACAGCTACTGATTGGAAAATGAGAATATGCTGGAAAAGTTGTTTTATTCTGGGAATTCAGCATAAAAGCTGAAACAAAAATTTTTTTTGTACTAAATACAGATGTAAGATTTTACTTTCAGAGACATTTTTGGTTTTAAAATCCATTTTTTTTATTGATTTCTAGCGATATTCTAATTATCTGTTTTTTAATTTGAGGTTGTGTGAAGCTGCAAATCCTGATCAGCAAAATCTAAACAAATAAAAGCTGAAATATGTTGATTTATAGACTTTCTTTATGTGTGAAGTTAAATGCAGCCCTTTTTCAGGATATTCTCATTTTCCCAGTAGCATATGAGCAGAAAATGTTCTCCACGTTATTAGCGTTTATGGCAGTGACTCCTGGGAATAATCATGCCGCAGCAGCGTGTTATGGTGACTCAGCAGTATTCGCTGGTGGAGCTTATCATGGAGACGGTTGTTAGTCGTGTCGGTAGGGAAGCATAAACGGTCTGACAGTGATGATGTTTCTATTTCATCTTCTATCCCTCCCAGTTTGTCTGAATCTATTTTTATGTCTCCTGTCTGTGTGTAATAATGTGTGTGAAGCCCTTAGAGGCCGCTACGTAAAACCTTCTACAGAAAAATGAGATTAAATAAACGCTGATTGCTTTCCATCCTGATGCAACCCTGACAGCTTGATGCTGCACCACACGCAGCTTTCTACCTGCTGCCGTGTTTACAACCGACAGAAACGGCGTGGAAGCTCCCGTTTAATCCCGGTTTACAGAAACTTCCCATGCCGTGGGGGGGGGGAGCGCATGGCGGGTCGTGGGTAGTTTCAGATAAACGAAACACGATGTGCCAGCTTGTTTCCCAAACTCCCGCTCCTCCCTTTCCTCCGTCTGGGGGAGGGAGGGGGGGAGGCGGCGGTGCCATGCCCAAGGTCAGGCTGGCCTGTGTGGGTAGAGGCCACGGTAGCCGCCCCCCCCTCCTCTGATAACACTCCACTCTGCCCCCTAACTCACTGCCTACTGATAAAATATTAATTAATTTAAAAAAATACAATAATATAATAAAAAATAACAATAACTTTGGGTAAAACTAAATCAAATAAAAAAAATTCTGAAATGGTTGGGTTAAATATGAGGAGGATTCTCCTTTGGTTTGTCGGTTTTTCTGCTCAAATCACCCAAAATTCATCCCTAAACATCTAAAATCTACGAAAAAAGGCAGGAAGTTTTAGCTGTTTTCTCTGTTAGAAGCGAAACTCTGTCGTTTCATTTTCTGCGCATCGTTGGCCTCATCGCTGAATTTCCTGAGTCATAATTTGGTTAAACTGTGATCTCGGTCTAAATGTTTTCTCCTCTGAGTGACAGATCACTATAAAACCTTGAAACAGGATTTGGGTAAATACTAGGGGTGGAAAATGTAATCGAAAATAGAATATCATGAATTTTTATTTCAAAATGTTAAAATTGATTTCTTTTGTTAAAAAAAAATCGAATATTAGGATTTTTTTGTTTTAATTTTATTTATCTTTTTTTACTTGTCTTGTCGGGTATTATAGTAGCAGAATGAAGGTCTGATTGTTTTTAGCTAAATGAAATTAAGAAAAAGAAAAACTCAAAGTTTGTAAAGCTTTTTTGTTTTTCTCCACAAAAATCTGAGACATCGAAGAATCGCAATTTAAATCGAATCGGCACCCAAAAAATGGTAAAGGAATGAAATCGGGTGGAAAGCGTATCATCACAGCCTTAGTAATTATGCTAAGCATCAGATGACATTTTATGAAGATATTTTAAATAAAACTACACAGATCTGTTAGAATTTTTCAGGACTTTGTTGACGAGTTTTGGTGTTTTTTTCTATTTAATCTTATATTTCGTGCAGTCCCTTCTGGATTTAACGGCTTTTTGTGGTAGCTATCACAGCTTTTGTGAAAAAGTTTATATTTCTTTTCCAAATAACCTTAAATGTATATTATTTAAAAAACTAGGGGTGGGACAATACATCGATCGTATGGTCAATGATTCAATGATATCGATCCAAAATCCTAATATAGGACAAAAATCGATAGAGTAACCAGTTATCAAACACACTTTTATTTTGAAAATATTTTCTTTTAAACTAAATGTTAA
>JBAMHT010000025.1:14729450-14739878 GCA_037177075.1 Craterocephalus fluviatilis | reverse complement strand
AGCAGGGCTTTATTCACGTCAATTAAAAATAAATAAGCAGCAGCGGCTGGATTTTAGAAAAGGCGGCGCCGCTCCTAAACGAATGCAGAGGAAACCCTGTATGGCTTCAGTCCAATGAAATAAAATCTGACTGGAGGAGCAGCTATCTGTTAAAATGTTGGACAAGTTTATGTTTGTGGCGATTGAAGGCCCTTCAGTGCAAGATTTTAACTGTGATCGGGCACGGTGTAATGTAATGTATTACACACTTACACATACTTCTTTCTGGACCCTTATAAGGGAATTGTACTGTTTTTTGTTAAAATGTTTTTCAATGCATGTCACTGTAATGACATATAACATAAATACTGTTTTCTGAAGGACGAAGTACTTGCCCGGCAGGGCAAGTAGGAAAAAACCTTAGCGTCGGACCATGTATGTGTGTATACTTGTACACAGACAGGTAACCATGACCAATGTTAGCTGTGTGCATATATACACAGACGGTACCATAGTACTATAATGGTACCTGGTAGGTGCAGAGCGAGTGGGACAGCATGTTGCAGCGGCTCGCTCCCAGCATGTCCACCTTCTGACAAACGTCGTTCTTCAGTTTGTCAAACTGGCCCTTTGTCCCTCGGACCTGCGCCTGGACCTGACGGCAGAGACATTGGGGTAATCAGATTACTGTTTACCTAATTTAAATATTACTAAACACTAAAAATTTTATTTGTAAATTAGTTTACATTTAAAAATAACTTTAAAAATTAAAACAAAAAAATGAGATTTCATATCAGAAATGTATTTATATTTTACTTGTTCGATTAATTTTTTAAAACTGAAAAATTTAAAAAGAATTGTGGATTAAGATAAATATTAAAATTAATTTAAATGTTTATATGTAAATTAGTTTAAATATCTTAATTTTTCATATCAATAAAAGAATTTAATTCTTACCCGTTTGGTTTGGAGGACCAGGAGAGTCATTTAAAAAGCAATACAGCATTTTCATGCTGATTAATTTATTGTGAAATAAAAATATGTATTATAAAGTATAAAATTATATTATAAAAAATTATAAAAAATATATCAAATTACCAAAGCATTTTATAATTGCACATTTGAAATGGAATTATTAAACAGGAATTACAAATTGTTTTAATTAATACATTATTAAATCAAATGATTTGAACATTCATTTTCAAATCCTTTTACTAAAAGCAGAATTAAATGATCACATTTATAAATCTGTTTAGAAATACTTTACATATCGTACATTTAAAAACTGTAATTCCCTTTTCCATTTCCTTTTCCCCCTAACATTTTTTAAATTGTTCTCGGCAATGCATTTCCTAAATGCTTTACCGCCTTCCTATAGCTTTTATTAACGAGTTAATTGTGTGTTTGTGTGTCTGTGTGTGTTTGTGTGCGTCCTCCTGCCTTGCGGAACTTCTCCAGCTGCTTGTACGTGTCCGGGTCCAGCTCCTGGGACACGTCCTTCATCCACAGCAAGGCCCCGCGGTACTCAGTGCGGGCCTTCTCCATGCGGCCCACCGTCAGCAGCGTGTCGGCGATGGCACGCCGCCGGAACGTCTCCACTTCCTGCTGCAGGCGCTGCAGCGGCGGGCACAGCGCCATCCTGTGGACAGGCAGTCAGACGGGTTAACCCGGGTTCGAGAGATGATGCAGGAGAGGCGACTCCAACCCTCCACAGGTTGAGGAGCAGAAAACAAAACATGATTTTGTGGAGACGCAGCCTGCCGTGCATTAATGATGCATTCAATGCAGCTCGGAAATCCCAACTGACAGTTTAGCTCAGCCCATGACACTGAGCTGCATCTGACTGCTACAGTTCTGCGAAATAAACAAATCACTATTAATTAGTCCATGTGGGCTTCTAACAGACTTAACTCACAATTAGGGATGTAACGATTCACTCAGGCCACGATTCGATTTAATTCTCGATCTTAAAGTTCTCAATTTCGTTATTTTGTTTCCAACAAAATTAATTTGTTATTTTATGGTCAAATGAATTATCTTTTTCTTATATTGGCCTTTTTCTCCCTTCTTAAAAAATGTGACCTTCTCTTGCCAGTTGTACTAACGAAACTTAACACTGAACGAATAATTATCACAAATCTGTTTATGAACAAAAGAAGTTTTGTTTGTTTTGAACATCATCTGCATTGATGCATTGCATGCAAATCGATTTCCCTTTTTTCTACATCGATCGCCATTTAAACCAGTTTAAATCAATTTTAAATCGATTTTCAAAGTATCGTTACATCCCTTCTTGCAATAACCTGCATATTACCCACAGAATTCTTTTATTTAAATATATTACTTTATTGCAATATTTAACAGGATATATATCATTATAATGATGTTATAATTATATGTTGTAATATTTTTTTAAGCTGCACTAGTAAAATGCATCACTAGCTGCTTGTTTTTGATGCACTTTAATTTTATTTATTTAACCAGATGAGTCAATTGAGAACAAATTCTCATTTACAATGACGGCCTTGGCCAGAGGCAAAGATCACGCGAGAAACAATCATTTAAAACAGAGTATAAAAATACAAATACACAATACACAGATTCAGCAGGCTTAAAAGGATACAAATAAAACAACATTTCAAAATAATAAAAGCAATGTTTAACAGGAGCATTGATAGCAGACAATCTTTCTAACTAAGGTTTTGAAAGTGGAAAAAGGAATAAATGAGCTAAGTTTCATGATCTTGTAGATGGTTCCAGTCATCAGTCATCATTAATATGCGGCATGTTACTGTATTCTTGTCTGTCACCTCAACTTAAGTTAATACCTATTTAATTTGTGTACATTTTGACAGTTACATAAAAAAAACACTGTTCTAGGTCATAAAATAGGTGTAAAAGGTAGAAATAAACGGGATTCCCCATAAATATAATGAAAATAACAGGATTATCAAAAATGAAAACAGAGAAAATGTAATGTGGGAAAAATAAACGTATTTCATTGGGCCTACCTCTGCTTGGCCGAGGCGCACAGCGCCTTGCTGGTGGCGTCCATCATTTTGCCAGCCTTGGTGCGGTCGTGCTCGGCCTGGAAGCGCAGGAAGAGGCCCAGCTCGTTCTCCTCCTGGGACAGACCTGAGGACAGGACGGCGCTCAGACGGCGCTCAGAGCGGCGCCGAGGCCGGATCAGCAGGTTCTGACGGGACTCACGTGTGATTCTGTGCTGGTACTTCTCGATCACCTTCAGCAGCTCGGTGCAGGTGGACTGGACGGAGCGGAAGAACTGCGAGAGACATGTGCATTAAGACATGTGACTGAAATTAAAAAACATGTATTACTATAATAAGAAAATAATTTAAATGACCAAAACAAAGACACAGCTGTGCAAAATGCTAAAAAAAGGAGAGACTTGTAATTAGGGATGCAACAATACCACTTTCCTTCCAAACGGATTAGATACTGATACTTGAATCTGAGTTCTTGAGTACTACAGAGTACCGATGCGATACTTCTACTGCACTAAAAAAATGCAATAAATTGGAAAACAGGTTTTATATTCTTTGATAGTGGAATAAATTAAAACATATATAAATAAAAACGACAACAGAACTAAAATTTCAAGTGAAAATAAACATTTGTGCGTAATAAACTAGAATCGGTTCCTGATATCGATCGATTTGTATCGGTACCGATACTGGTATCAGTATCAATGCAACTTTTATCTCAAAACAAGCCGACTCATGTAAAAGATATTCCCTCACTATTTCTCATGTTCCAAAATCTCAATATATTGCCGCCATGACCTCCTCCTCTCAGAGCAGGAGGCGCTCTGCACATGTGCAGTTACTCATTAACTCCACAATAAACAGCAGGAAGGTGGCAGCGCCCCTCATCCTCCTCACGGCTTCTTTCTCAACCCTCATAGAACTCCTGTCACACGTTCAGATCAAGTCTGCACAACCAACATCTCTGAAAATCTTAATCATATGAAAACCACTGAAGAAAAAGAGCTCAACATGAACATTTATGCTTTATGTTCATAAAAACATCAATATTAGTGCAACGAAAACCTCAACAGAGCTGTTAAACACAAGCACGGCCAGCTCCAGACTGAATTTCACAGAAACGTTACAGCATCCAGACGGATGCTGGAGTTTGTCTCCATCTACGTTTATACCACTGCAAGACGGGAATATGAGCACAACAGTTCACCCTGAGCCTGAGGGGAAATCATAATTTATTTCTACTAATGTTTAATCAGCCACAGACCTGAGTCCATCGTCCTATAAAATGAACATATTTAGATTACAAAAACTTTTTCTGGGTCATTTAAACACTGATCATCTACGAGACTATCAGCCAGTCATTTACTGGATGTTAACGCCAATAAAACTGTCGTTAGATAAAATATTACTTATTAAATCTTTAATGGTGAGAAGTGATGCAGCACATTTATTCAAGAACTACACAAAACTTTATATACTTTAAATACTTTTACTTTTCTTGAGCATTTCCTGATTCAGCGAGAATGAAATAAGATAACGATAAATCATGAAAAATGAAATATCGCTGGATTTTTTTCCAATAAAAAGATAAGTAAACCAAGACGCAATACTTTTTCCCAATAATGGATAATTTTAAAAATAAAAACATTTCTTTAAAAGATGTAAACAAGCCGTCTGTCCCACCTCCAGCTTGGCGTCCAGGTCAGCATCTGAAGCCACCACGTACTCGTCCTCCTTCTTGCCCGTGGCCTTGATGAGGACCTGCTTGGTCTTCCAGAACTTCTTCTGCATTCGGGCCATCACCGAGCTGTCCTCCCCCAGCAGCGCCCGGCCCCCGCTCAGCATGTCCCCCGCAAACCTGGGGCCACGGAAACACCTGTCATCCACCCCTGCCATCAGAGAGAGAGAGAGAGAGCACCACGTCCAGCAGTACCCACCCGTCCATGGCTGCAGATCTGATGTCTTCCGTCCTGAGGACAAACACAGACACTATTTTTTTTTTTTTTTTTTTTTTTTAAACCAATTTCTTTATTAAATTCTTGAAATCCATACATCAAGTCAGAGAGCACATGGCCAAAACAAATACATATTGAGTCTTAAGGATAAAATACCATGTGCGCAGAACAAGGTACATATATCTGAAAAAAGGAGTTAAAAAAAACAAAACAAAACAATAACAACAAAAGGAACAATAAGAGGCAATAGACAAACAGTGAATGACACATTAACATATTAGCATCAAAGCAAGGCATGTTAAAAAAGCAAGGACTTGCAGAGGCAGGAATAAATTTTGTTTGCTCTTTGGTTCTTGTGGATCAGATATTTCAGTGATTTAAAGTAACAAGTGAAGCTATTAATGAAACCATTAAAGGATGGTAGACAACCCTTCCACTTACAAGTATGAATGTGATATTTACCCAACAAAATAATTAGGTTGACAACATCTGAAATGCTTTTGTCTAGATTGTCCATGAAATAAATGATATCTATATAGGTAAATAGAGGAATATTATCAATTTTCAGTGAGAGCCAACAATGGATGTCAGACCAGAACAGTTTTACAGCTGAGCATTCATAAAAAAGGTGCTTTATAGTTTCAGTCACAGAAGAACAGAAGGCACAAGGGTCGACCTCAAATTTAAATCTTTCAAACAAAAAATTCTTAACAGGGTAAACAGCAGAGATAATCCTGAAATGAGTTTCTTTAATTTTAGGTGAGATAGGATATGAAACATAGACAGAGAATGATTTTTTCCTCAAAGAAGTTACTAATTGGTCTTTCACGGAACATGAGTTAAAGTCCCCAAAAAGCTTTTGTTTAAAGGTTAGGCCAATCAGTTTATTATTACATCTTCTATCCAATAGGTTGATATCACCAATTTTTAGGCTAGGCAAAGAGGATGGGTTTTGGGGAAGAGGAAAACCACTTTGAATCAGACGAAGTAAAGGAATAGGAATAGCTTTACAGAGTTTATCAAATCCTTTCTTTGAGATGTTAATGTTGTATTTAGTCACAAAACTGTCAAAGCACAACATGTGGCCATTGGAGTCCAGCAGATTATGAACAAAAACTATCCCCTTATCATACCAGTCAGAATAAAAAAGTGATTTCCTGTTTATAGTGATGACCCTGTTGTTCCATAGTAAACATTTGTGTGGGGAAAAATTGTGGGTGAATAACATTTTTGCATACTGTAATACTTGTTTGTGGAAGTTACATAGTTGTATAGGAATTTTTGACACTTCGAAATCACATCTAATTAAGAGATCAATGCCACCAATCTTACTGAAGAGTTTGTTTGGAATGTGATACCACATTGAGTGGGGCTGAGAGATGCACTCTTTTAACCATTTTATTCTGAGGGAAGCTATTAAAGATTCAAATTCCATGGCTCGAAGTCCTCCATTTTCATAATCCCTGACCAGTTGAGATTTACGTAAATAGTGCGTTTTATTTTTCCATATGAAGTTAAATACAATAGAATTAGTTGATTTTATTACTTTGGTTGACGTAAACAAGGAATGACATGGATAGATGAGTCTTGATATTCCATCCCCTTTTGACAGAAGAACACGACCTAGTATAGATAAATCTCGGGTCAGCCAGTGATTTAAAGATTTTTGGACAGAATTCAATTTAGGGGAAATATTCAGGGTTTCCCTATCTTGACAATTCCTTGATATTTTAAGGCCTAGATATTTGACTTCATTTTTCACAGGGATGTTGATGATGCTGGTTATGTTACTATTATGGACAGCTAGGATTTCACATTTTTGTAGATTAAGAGTTAGGCCAGAAGCTTTTGAAAAGAAAGTGATTTTATCAATTGCTTTGGGGATCATATTTGCATTTTTTAGCAATAACGCTGTGTCGTCAGCAAACTGACTTATTAAAAATTCTTTCCCCAGAATTTCAATGCCCTGTATGTCCGTAGAGTTTTTCAGATATATTGCCATTAGTTCACTAGCAATGATAAATAAAAGAGGGCTAATTGGGCATCCTTGACGTATGCCTCTATTAACTAAAAACCTTGGAGAAGGGCCCTGAGTGAGGGAGACACAACTGGAAATATCCCTGTAAAGCATTTGGATGACTTTACAAAAATTAGTCCCAAAACCGAACATATCTAAAGATTTAAACAAAAAAGGATGCTCCAGGGAGTCAAAAGCTTTAAAGAAATCGAGGAACAGAATTAAGCTTTCTTTCGGAACCAAAGAACTGTAATCAAGTATGTCTAAAATAAGACGGGTATGGTTGTGAATTTGTCTGCCCTTAATAAACGCAGATTGAGTTTCGTCTATTATCGTATATAATCCTCTTTTTAATCTATTTGCATAAATATGAGCTAAAAGCTTGTAGTCTACACACAACAACGTAATGGGCCTCCAGTTGTCTAAGGAGAGTTGATCTTTGTTTGGTTTGGGTAATAAAGTGATAAGACCCCGTTTCATAGTTGGTGATAACATATTATTGTCAATACATTCTAAAAAGGCTTCATAGACTAAGACTCTAATTTCACTCCAAAAATGTTTAAAGAACTCTACAGTGAGGCCATCAGGGCCAGGAGATTTCCCACTTGACATCTGATAAAGTGCATCATCCAATTCGGTGATTGAGATTTTAGCTTCTGTTAGGCTTTTGAAATTTTCATCAATTTTTAGAGGCAGATCTTTAATTTTTTCCAAGAAAACAGAAGTCTCACTGTTGATATATTCAGATTTATATAAGTTCTTATAAAAGTTATAAATGTAGTTATCAATTTTCTGTTGGTCATCAGTTATACAATTATCAATACATAATTTATTAATTACCTTTTTGGATTGCCTGCTTTTTTCTAAGTTGAAGAAGTATGATGAATTTTTCTCGCCATCTTCAATCCACTTTGCTTTAGAGCGGATAAAAGCGCCTTTAGCCTTCTCGGTGTAGTAGTCATCCAACTTTGACTGTAACTGGATTAGTTCCATCTGGTCGCCATTTTCAAGATTACCTTGACTGTACAACCTGTCAATATGAGATATTAATTCAGATTGTTGTTGTCTTTTCACAGAAGCTAATTTCTTGCCTTCCTGAATACTAATTATCCTAATTTTGTGTTTGAGCCATTCCCATCTGTTTAGAGGGCTTAACTCCTCTAACATCTGAATTTCTCTGATTAAGGTTAATATCCTCTCACAGAATGAATTATAATTTAGTAGATGACTACTGAATTTCCAATGGGATATTTTAGGTGTTGGTTGGTCATTACTTGTTAAGACAGAAAGAGTTATAGCAGAATGATCAGTAAGAGGAGAGGGACAAATCTCACAGTTGGAGGAAAAATTAATTAAATTACTTGATATCAACCAATAATCCAATCTAGAACATTTAAGAAGAGCTGCATTATTACTCCATGTATACTGTAGTTTGTCAGGGTTATTTTTACGCCATATATCAACAAGATCAAGGGATTTAGATAAATCTGAGATTAAAGGGTTAAAAGTGTGAGTATTGAGTTGGTTTGGGAATCTGTCTTGCCATTCATCTGGAACCGCATTGTAATCACCTGCTATTATAACCTTATCAGTTGAAAAGATAAGCTTCCACTCATCGATTATGGTAATTAAGCTGTGCATTAATCTCTTATTATCAGACTGGTTATTATAGCCATAGATGTTTAGCAAAATATATTTATTGTGATTGATCTCAATCATGACCATAAGCCAGTGGCCTTCAGTGTCACATTTGTAACAAATAACCTTGCCTTCATGGTGGTTAAAGAAAATAGCCACACCTGCTGAGTGCGAGGACCCATGAGAAAAGAAAAACTCACTGCTGCAGCCCCATTGGGATTTCCAAAAGTTCACATCCTTGCTGGTTGAATGCGTCTCTTGAAACAGAAAACAGTTAACATTAAGATGTTCCTTGCAGAATAAAAAAATTGCCTTGCGCTTTGTGCTGTTCCTTAAGCCTCGAACATTTAAGGAGAACAAAGAAAGAGTCATAAGTATAGCCTGAGTAAGTTTACCTATTCTGTGCAGGCTTAAATTAAACATTGACCTTCTTTTAAATAGAAAGAATTATTTAAACAGATAGCAGAAATTGTTAAACCTCAACAAGTTTTATCTTGCACCAACCACAAACTTAAAAAGCTGCTGCTTAAAGATCATAAAAGAATACCTTAACTTCAAAACAAGACACTCACTCCCATTAAGGCATGAGTGAAAACGAGAGAGAAACAAAAAACGGGAGTGAAAGGTAATGAACCTCTATCATTCAGAGTCTAGAGTCAAGAGGAGGGAGATTATCATCCTGTCACCCGGCGGCCGTTTATGAATGCGCAGCCGTCACGGAGGAAAGCCTTCAGGCCCTTCTTTCTCGCTTCCTCCACTTTGGGCCATAGACGAGCGTGTGCCTCCCGGTCTTCTTTACAAAAATCTTCTCTGAAGCGTATCTTCATGTTGTTGCAAATCCTGGCATTTTTGGACATCTTCCAAACTTGATCTCGGACATTTCTCATTCCAAACTGAATGATTATCTGTCTGGGTCCGTTGGCTCTCGTCTGCTGACCCAGTCTATGCACCGTATCTACGGTGTTGGAAAGCTGCTGGGTTGACAGGGGAACTATTTCAGATAAAATCTTGATCACTTCATCTCGGACGTTTTCACCTTCTTTTTCCGGAACGCCATTCAGACGTAACGACCATCTACGCTTGTAACGTGCATGATCCAAACACCGTTCCCGCAACTCACTGTTTTCCTTCTGGAGCGCATTCATTTGTGTCTTCAGCTTGTTAACATCTTCAAGGATTCCTTTCAAGGCAGAAGTATTGGTGTCAACCGACTCTTTTATCTTAACAACTGCATCGGTGTTCTCTTTCAGCTGCCATTCAAAGGCTTGAATAATTTCGCCTTGAGTGTCAAACTTACGAGTGAGGTTGTGGATAGCATTGAGGAGCACGCTGTTGGAAACTTCTTGTTCTTGGTCGGAAGACTTGGTTTTCTTTGGTTTCGGACTTTTCAGTGGGGTATGTTGCCTATCTGAGTGTGAATTGTTACGTTGGTTTGGGCAAGCTTCTTCGTTAACTTGCTGCTCCATCCATTCGATATCCTCTGCATCACAAGCTTGCTGTATAGCAGCTAGCGAGTAGCCGTGATCCATGCTAGCTCCAGCCATGTAACAAAGCGAACGTAGAAGTCTTAGTAAGGGAACGAGAACAGAGCGAATGTTTTGGACAGCAGGTGAGGCTAAGTTGTACAGCTGAGGATATAAAAAACTTATAAAGATCTTAAATTTAAGAAGGTCTCTCCCAGTTAGGTTCGGAGCCTGCAAAGAGTTCGTCTGCTCACTCCGCCATCTTGCCCATCGTCCTAATAAAGGCTAGATGAGTCGCCCGCGCTGCCGGCCAATGGAGTGGAACGTCCGCGCTGGGCGGCCATCTTTTCACAGGTAGCTCGCTCACTTTT
>JBAMHT010000025.1:14709656-14719675 GCA_037177075.1 Craterocephalus fluviatilis | reverse complement strand
ACTATTCAGGTAATTGTCATACTATCCTAGAGATACTCACCTTTCTGTCACACTTCACTTTCGAAGCTTTTGTTTAGTTTCAGCAAGAAACCTCTAAGATTACCGAGTCTATTACGATTAAAGTTTGGTACTCAGTAGCGATTTATTATTTTAAAAGTAGTGAAGTAGATTACATGGTATAAATTGTACTCTTGTATGAGTAAAATTACACACTTTGAAAATATACTCATAAAAGTACAAGTATCCAAAAAATGGACTTAATTACAGTAACTTGAGTATTTGTAATCCATTAATTCGACCTCTGGTGTCTATCATTTATGCATATTTTACTTTATATATTAAAAATGATACTATTCAATATAAACCTACATGTAAAAAATGTGTTACATAATCTATATACTCAACTCAACTTTATTTACAGAGCACTTTAAAAAACAACCACAGCTGAAACAAAGTGCTGTACACAAATGGGCAAAAATATGAAACGATACATATGAAATCGGAGTTCAGGGTACGGCCAAGAAAACCAGAGGTAAAAGATATTTGACTTTACAAGCTTTTCTAAACATTTCCAGTTTATTCCTGTAATTCCACTATGGATGCAGATATTAGCAGCATGTAAGATCTGCAGATTTATAAAACATCTGCACACGTACCAGCTCACATCTGCACCATTTAAATCAAAATTACAACTTTTTCCTGATATAAATTTTTTTTTCTAGGTTTACTGAGGTTTTTATTTTCTCACCTTGAACCCCGAGTCAGTCATATAAACTGAATAAAATATGTTGGTTCTTTTGAATTTCTGAAGTGCAAAATAATATAAACTCCTCTTCAGACTCAGATTTAAACCTGAATTTCTAAATGAAATCAAATAAAAGCAGAAATGAGTAATTTGGTCAAATTACTAGGAACTTATTTTTCCTTCACGCTCCTGTCAAACACAGTGTAACTAAATAAATTAAATATTTTTACATGAAAATACGGGCAAAGTGCATCAGAGGCGGAGGAAGGAAACATGGAAACGAAAGACTTGAGAGGCGATGTAGGAAATCTGATTTTATTATTTCATCTGAGGGTTTTTCCTGACTCAGACAAACCAACTAAAACATGGAAACAGCAAAACGAGGAGAGTAATTACAACGCAATAAAAAAGTATTCGGATTTCCTCCCAGTCTGACGAAACGTGAGTAAAATGAAGGAGTCTCTGTAGGACCATGTCCTATTAATGATAAAAATATGAGAAAAATAAAAAAGGAAAATATATACAGTCCCGTCTCTTTCACTCGTCTTCTTCCTCCTCTTTCACCTTCTTTTTCTTCTTCTTCTTCTTCTTTTCTGAAGTCTGCGAAGGAAACGGAGAGCAGTTAGAAAATTAAACAACAGAAATTTGCTAATAATCTCCTACGACTTACCTCCGTCACTGTGACCTCCTCCTCCTCTTCCTCCTCCTTTGGCTCCTCCTCCTCTGCTTTCTTGTCCCTCTTCTTCTTCTTCTTTTTCTTCGCCGTCTCCTCCTCTGCTGCTTCCGCCGTTTCTTCTACGACACGGAGACAAAAACATCTGTAACACCCTGAAACCGGACATCAGGCCGAACGCTGGGTTTAAATTCACCCACCTTCTGCAGCTGCTTCCTTTTTGGCTTTTTTGGCTTTAACCACCGGTGTCACAGCCTCCTCCTCCTCCTCCTCTTCGTCCTTCACCTCCTCAAACTTCCTCTTCTTTGAGGTGGAGGGGATGGTGGAATCTCCGGAGGGATCGTAAACTCTCACCTCGCTGACGGAGGAGAAAAAAAAAAGAGTTTAACTTGTTTTCATTGGGGAGAACCCCATCTTCCTGCAGGAGGAGACAGACTCCTCACCTCTTGTGCTGGTAGGTATCCGCCTTGGCCATGGCCTTCCCCGTCCCGCTTATCCTCCGGATCTGAGGATAAAAGGTGGAGGAATCAGACGATGGTTTAATGGAAGGAAAGTGGAAACCATAGAGAAGCTGGCAGGTTAGTTAGGAGAAATAAAAATCCATTCATATCAATTCAGACATTTTCATAGCATATTTATTGTTTTTTTTTTATATTTTTCTTTTTGCTAAAACAAACTTTTCCCCTAATACGCACAAATTAAAACAAAAAATTTTAATGAGAAAATGCCAACATTTTTCTCAATTATTTTCTTGTCTTATCAGGATTATAGCAGCAAAATGATGGGCAAGTTACATCTTCTTATTGAAACTTCCACAAAAAGTGTTTCAAAGTGTAGGCAAAAAAAAGTTAAATAAAGTCTAAAAAAGTTTTTTTACTGGCCTCGTTTGGCAAGCATAATGATTTTTATTTATTTAAAAATAAACAAAAAATGTCTGTAAATTAAAAAAAGCTAAATAAATAAAATGTTAGAAAAAAAATCAGAATTGGAGGGGAAAAAAAAAGAAAACCATTGAAAAAAAATCATAAAATAATAAAAAAAAAAAAAATTAAATAAAAAAGTCACACTTAAAATCGCATCCACACCAAAAAAATAAATAAAGGAAATGGGAGGCTGCGTATCGCCAGGTAACAGGCGCGGTACCGGCTCATACTCACTCCTTTCTCCTCCAGCTGTCTCAGCCGGGCCTCAAGCTTGGCGCGGTTCTCGGCTCCCATCTCTGCGTTGGTGTCCTCTCCGAGCGCGTCGTAGCGAACGGCCAGCGACGCCTTCGCCGCCAGCATCCTGGAGATCTGCACACGCAACCAGAGACGCTCAATCCCACCGTTTTCCCCCGCCTGTTCCCCCGGTAACCCCGGCGGCGGTCCTCACCTTGCCTTTGTTCTTGGCCGTGGTCTGGCCCACCAGCGAGGCGTGGTAGATCAGGCCGTACTTGGGCGTGTCTTTGCGGGTCTTCAGGGCTCGGAACAGCGCCTTCTCTGCTCCCAGGATCTGCACCGTGGAGGCCGGGTGCTTGGCCAGGTTCAGCAGCGAGCCTGGCAGGAAGCAGGAAGACGTCAGAGGACGCTGCAATTACACCTGATGCAAACCAGGAACAAAGGCTGCATTTTCAGATATAATCTGTGTGAGAGCCGGAAAAAACTGGAAGGTAGCGAGTTGGACACACTTTTTCAGAGTAACTTCAACACTTTGTCTCCCTTCTCTACCATTTGGTAGAGCAGAAATTTCAGTGATCATCATGAAACTTATGGAGGACCAGGAGAGCCATCAAAAAAGCATAAATGCATTTTCATGCCGATTAATTAATTGTGAAATAAAAATACGTATTACTAAATATAATTTCAAACTGAAAAATGTAATACATAAAGAAATACCATTTCCAAAACATTTTATAATTGCGCATTTGAAATGGAATTATTAAATAGGAATTACAAATTGTTTTCGTTAATACATTAAATCCTGTAATTTGAAAATGCATGATCAAATCCTTTGGCTAAAAGCAGAATTAAATAATCAAATTTATAAACCTGATTAGAAATAACTTTTCTTATCACACATTTAAAAGCAGTAAATCCCTTTTTTATTCCCATTTCATTTTCTCGCTTGCATTTTCAAATCCTTTTTGTAAATGCATTTCCTAAATGCTTTCCCGCCTTCCTTTAGCTTTTCCATGACTCTCCTGGTCCTCCATAAAAACTTAGTCAAGAATTTATCATATAAACCTGCCTGAAGCGTCTCGACCAAATGGTTTGGTTGAGTTATAGCTAAAGAAAGCGTTTGTGATCCCATAGCCGGTTTAAATTTTGACCATTTCACTGTCACTATTTTATTGTTAACTTTTATCTCAACTATTTCTATCAATACTTTTTTTAGCAATACTTTTTACTCGTATTTTTGTTGTTCAAAAGAAAAATTTAAAGCAAGGAAACATTTCCCTCTTCCTTTTTTGTTGTTGTTGTAAAATGCGTAAGATTCTTATTTATCCGACGTGACCCGGTGGCAGCAGGGCGAGAAGCGGCGCCGGCTCAGATGAGGTAGTGACTTAAAGCATCAGTCGTGCTCAGTAAAACGACGCGTGGTCCTCGTCATCACCGCCGGGCCGCTCGCTGCCGGCGCTCTGCCCGCTTACCGGCGCTCTGCCCGCTTACCGGCGTGGGAGATGAGGCGGGCGCCCACCAGCTCGCCCACCAGCACCGTCAGGTTGGGGGCGATGGCCATCATGCGGTTCTTCAGGTAGTCGTAGAGCTGAGCGCGGTACTCCGAGATCTCCACCACCTGCAGAGAGGAACCGACATCAGGACGGAGACGGGGGCGCCGACGCCTCCGGCTGCGGGTCATGTGACCGCTCAGATGAGGTAGTGACTGAAAACCCACATGTACGCTTTCAGGAGGAAGACTTTCGTCGACATCATCACCACGGTAACGCTAGCTGTCAGGTAGTAAAAATAAAAGCAACGAATCCAGACGCACCTGGTCGCACAGGTGTCGGATGTTCCTGATGTCCTGCTCCGAAACCTCGGTTCCCATGGAGATCTCCGCCGCCAGCTTGACCTCCGCTTCGATCTCCTCCGGCAGGATGTCGGACAGGTCGGAGCCGGCCACGTTGGTCCGGTCGCCTGCAGACACCCAGAGCAGACGCCGTGCCTCTTACCGTTTATGTACTTTATCATAGTTCATAGACATATCGCTTTTTTTTTTTTGCTTATATATTTTTTTTTATTTAAATACGAATTTCTAAATTTTTTGGTGTCACTATTTTTCAATAGATTTTTTTTTTTTTACAAAGTTTGATTTTTCACATTTGTTGTAACTTGTTTTTTCAGGCATAAGCTGTGTTTTCCATCTTAATAAAAAGGATTTTTTTATTTAAAAAAAGAAAAGAAAAAAAAAAGTTAAAATTTATGTTAAGTTTACCAAAAATATTTGTTCCTTTTTTTGTTTTTACTTCTCTCGTCAGACATCGGCCAAAATCAAAATAAAAACAAAACAGTTTTAGCTTTTTTTCATTTTTCAAAAATATCTTTCTTCAATTATTTTCTTTTTTTTTTTTTCTTCAAGAAAGTTAAAACAGTTTAAACTAGTCGTATCGTATCGGGCCTCCCATCAGCAGGACGATGGTCCGGCTGCTGCCCTTTTCTACACATCTAAACACTTACTTCTTCCTGCTGAATGAATCTTAAAGCCTCTGCAGTTTTAGTGAAAATATTGTTCCTGATTAAATTTTTTCAAGTTTAAAAGAGCAAACTAAAAATATTGAAGAATCAGAATTTAAATCAGCACCACAAAAAATGTAAAAAAAATTGCATCAGGAGGACGAAACCCTCCAGAACAGCAGGCGAGGTGGAAGCAGCCAGAAGGAAGCCATCTGCTAACTTTAAAGAGGAAAGAGATGGAAAGACGTGATTCTTCGTACCGATTTTCCGGACACTTTTACAGTACACCAGGTTATCCGTGACGACCTTTCCCAGCTCTGGGAAGTGCCAGCCGTACCACTCCCTGCAGCGCATTATGTAGTTGTTCAGCTCCTTGTCCAGGTCGTCCAGCAGAGCTGAGGAGAGACAAACCCAGACTCAGATAAATGATGTCTGACTCGTCCCCGCAGAACAAAAACTCCATCTTTACAGGAATTAAGTTTCTCATCAGACAGCGGACTCACAGATGGCCTGGACGATCATGGTGTCCACTTTGTCGGGACTGAACTTGAGCTTGTAACGAGATAAACTGAAAAGAGAAGAATAAAATGAAGGGAGTGATCCTGCAGGAGGCAGGAAGCGTCCATCACTGCTGCTGCCTCAGCGGTAGTGACGAACGCTGAGGAAATCCTCACGGAGAAGTCGGCCAGCAGAGTGTAATCACAGGCAGCGGCTGCAGACGGTGGCGCCGCTGCACCCGCCGTTACCCACCTGTGGGCCAAACCCAGCGACATGGCGCTCAGCTCCCGGGGAGGCAGACCGGAGATCAGGCTCTCCATCTGGCCGCGGATGCACCTCATGAGCTCGGCCACGGCCGGACTGTGGACGCAGCTCAGGTCCAGCTTGTCCTGCAAACCCAACCTCATCAGACACAAAGCTTATAACAACACGGAGAAAAAGCCGACTGCTGCAGGACTTACTTTAATAACGCCGCCCAGTTTGGCATCGCTGATGGCCAGCTGCTCGTGGGCTTCCTTTGCAACCACCTTCTTCAGGACCTTCTTCAAGCTTTTGCCAATTTTTCCCTCGACCAGAGCGGTGGCAGCTTAGTGGGACAGAGATTCATCCTCAGCGTGGCGTAAAACCCAACATAAACCTTTATCCTCCTCACCCTGGCAAACTGCACCTTTTACAGTTTTAAGATCTCATTGCTGCTTTTTTAAGATTTATTTATGTTTATTTCATTCATACATAATGCAGATTTGTGCAGAACTTTGTTTTTAAAATGAGCTTTTTTCTTGGTCACCTCATCTATGTCCTGGCATTGGAAAACTATTTGTTTCAAACTATAGATAGTAACACAACTGAGTTGTATAAAAACAGAAAAGAATAAATATTTTATTAAAAATCCCTACAAAAAAAACATTAATGAAAAGTCCAAAAAGGAGCAGGTGAAGGAAAAACTTGTATACTCCTGCCCCCCGGCCTAGAAATAATTTACTCTTCATTAAATTAAATTAAAATCTAACAGTTCCATTCACAACATTATTAGAAAATCTAAATAAATTACAATCGATTGCACAGATGTATATATAATCATATTTAACTGCATATATGTGTAGGATAAACACAAATGGTATTATAATCCCACATACACGAATGTCCTCACACATACCATGCACTCATTTTCACATACACGGGTTTATTTTATGACTTTACGATTAAAATTTATTCATCCCTCTTTATATTAAATTAAATTATGTCTCAGTTTTTGTCCCAGGATGGCACTACAGGTCACCCAGAACCTGGACCAGTAAACACTACACAACTCATAATCCCATTAAGAGCTGCTATAAAAATGCAATAATCCAATCATTCTGTGTAATAACTAATAACTAATTTACACACTACACATTTGCTTTAGTTTACTGTTTACTTGCACTATTTCCACTATATTCTTAAGATATTTTAAATTAATTTATATTTGAACCATTACAATATTTGCTTTTTTTTACCTTTTTACTTTCCTAATTCCTATTTAAATTGTAACCATTTTAAAAGACATAAATTGAGCTCAAATCCTGCAGCCAATAATGATATTACAGGTGATTCTGGTCTCAGTGGTAGTGACGTAGATGCTTCAAGCTTTGATCAGACACTGAAATGCATCACAGACCAAATTTAAGATTAAAAATAAAACATTTATCTCAGACATGATCATACCTGCTAGGGCCTCCGTCGTGTCCTGGAACTTCTCAAAGTGTTTCAGCTTCACGCTGTTCGAGCAAACAAAAGCATTTAATCAATTAAGCACGAAGAAAATCACCGTTAAGTTCATGGCAACCTGTTGATCATGTGCTCAGGATTAAATAATTACAAAAACACATCTGGCTGTGGAGGCAATACTCACATTTTACTGGCTTTTTCAGGAGTTTCAAACTCCCTATACAGGCTGTCGACCTGCTGCAGTTTGGACTCATCGAGGACCTAAAATTTAAGATTTCACACGTGAAAATCAAACCTGATCAACTCTGACCGCGTAAACAAGTAATCATATTAGCACCTGACAAAATAAGGTTAAAGAACCTGGGGATTTATTTGTAGGATTTAAAGTTAATTAAAAGTTAAACAATCCTAAATCTGTACACGTGGTTATAGGCCTCCCGGATGCTAACTTAGCGTTAGCATTAAAAAAGCGAAAAAGAACAAATATTTAGTGAATCCGGGTCAATAAATATAACTTTACAACTTATTCATCTAACCAGTAGTAAAGTTTAAAAAATAAATAAATAAATGAAAGAAATTGTAAGATGAATGTGGTTCACAAGGCTAATGCGTGTTGCTAATTTAAGCTAACTCCAGCCGCCGATGAGGGAAAAATCCACTTTTTTAATTTTCTATAACATGACAGAAGAAGCGGGAACTTACTTTGAATATCGCATATCCAGCCGCGGTCTCAAATAACACCAACATGTTTGGAAAATGTCTTTTTTTATGGTTAACTTGGGCGCCCTCCCGGTTGAGAGCCTGCACGTTCTGCTCTCAGTCACCACGCCGATGCAGGAGGATCGCACGCGGGGAGCGCGAGCGACCGGAAACGCCTGAGTTGCCAGGTCAGCTCATAACACGGATTTCACAGGTCAGGTCTTCAAGAATCTGTACTTTAGCTTATTTTAACGCATTATTTTATAATTTATATGAATAAAACCATTTCAATAACTTCTAAAGAATTATATATATTTGTTTTGTGTTTTTTATACGTGTTTACATTGTACGTTGTTAATTCAACCAGTTGCAAATATGATTGTTAAATAGTCTTGATATCTGTTCTTGGGTCAGTTGTGTTTTTGTGAAAATAAATAAAAAGTTGTCATTGTATGAAATTGGTATAAAAAAAAAAAATTACAAAATGTAAAATATGGGATCTCTCTTTTAGCTCCATATAATGTGATTAAATGCTTTGTAATTGTTTAGGTCCATTGTAAATTGTAATTTGGAATAGATGTGGGATTGATTAAATATGTAAAATGAAGAAAATATGTAAATCAATAAATGTATATCAAAACATAATGCAAAACAGAAATTATATGAAATAGGTTTTATATACCAAGTAAATTGTATTAACATATAAATCAATCGAATTCATGAATCAGAAGATGATTAAATTCCTATGTTTATATAAATTTGAAATGCTTACAGAAGAAAATGAAAAGATAAAAATAAAACACTTAAATTAATATAATTGTAAATGTGAAATTTAGGTAAACTATTGTTAAAGCTTAATATAGCTTAGCAAGCTCTTATTTTTCTGAAGGAAATTCAGGTTGTTCAAATTCAGGTTGTTCAAACAATTTCAGTCCACAAAATATAATGAAATAAAATAAAATAAAATAAAAACAAATAAATTCATCCATCCATCCATCCATTTTCTGAACCGCTTAATCCAAGTGGGTCGCGGGTCTATCTATAAGCATCTTAATATATTAAACTTGTGCTTCTTCGCATTAAAACGAAGGGGAAAAGACTAATATTTCTACGATATTATTTTACTGGTCCGTCCCAATTCAGATCAATGTGGCCCATGAAATCAAAAAGAAAAAGTTGAATCTTCACCTGATTTCCTCCAGGATTTCCCAAATCCAATTTGGCAACACGCTTCTAAATAAATCTCGCGAGAATTTCTGTGAATCAGGCGTTCCTGATTTCAATTCAAATTCCTTATAAAATAATAAATACATTTACTTTGAAATTAGACTTAAAACGTGTCATATTCTTAAAACTTATGTAAAGTTTAGTTACTCAAACATTTTTCTATATTTTTGTTGTCTGCGCTTCCTTCTATTGCGGAAGTGACGCACGTACGTGTCCGCCGCACCAGAAGCAAAACACGCGCATGTGAGACCTGCATGGCGACGAGAAGAACTTGAGCTAGATCAACAAGAGGTTAGTGGATCCGGCGGTATGAACGGACAGGAGCGCTATCCTCCGCCGGACTTCGGCAGTCTTCCGCCGGGCTCCGCCCATCCAGCGGCCCGGTCCAGCAGCTTCCACCCCGGCATGTGGAGCTGGACGGAGACCCCCTCCGCGCCCACCTGGGACCACGGCGGCAGCCCGGGCTGCTACCACTGGGATGCGGGACCGGGCTATGGTGTCCCATGGGGCCGCGGACAGAAACGGCCGTTTGGTGAGCGGAACATGTCAGACTTTCTACTGCTTATCTACAGAACTTTTATAAACTTATAACTGATTTCCTGCCTGCTTTTCACGTCACTGTCTTCAGCTACAAACGCTGCTTATGACTGGCATCAAGGCGGAAGATACAACCATGGACCTCCTCACCAACATGGCAGAAAGGTTGGTTATCTATCTATCTATCTATCTATCTATCTATCTATCTATCTATCTATCTATCTATCTATGAAATCAGATGGAAGAAAAACAAAAGTTGAACTCACTGTCAATATATATA